>MU842938.1:75085-127775 GCA_030867305.1 Colletotrichum zoysiae | reverse complement strand
GGGGGGGGGGGGGGGGGGGGGGGGGGGGGCTCGAGTTCGTGAAGGCGGGGAGGAAGAGAGAGAGAGTCCGAACATGCCCTCCCCGTTGTCAACATCCTGACATGTTCCCTTCCTTATCAATGGCAGGCACGGCCCCTGGGGTCTGAGGACCCAGGACGCGGTAAGGTTAAGGTTATGACACTGACATGATTGACGGATCTCATCCGCCGCGCAGAGGCTTGACGAGGAGGTTTCCGCACCGAGATGCGTGTGTGTACACGGGGGGGGCAGCATAACGCGATGGGAGGACAGATCGGGGCCAAACAGGGCGAAGAACCGGGATGGGAGATGGGTCACCCGAGAGATGCTGCATATGGATGGATGTTGAACAGAGGTAGAGAGAGATGCCGCAAAGCCCGGGAGAAAGGGGGGGGCGAGGCGGTCTAGGCGAGGGAAAACAGATGGCTCGACGTGAACCCTCTTTAGGTTGCTTGGAGGCGCTCCTCCCGTGCATCGGTGGTTCACTCACGATGTTTCTGCCCCCATCTGCACCCTGGCCGCATGTGCCCGATCCAATGTTGCATCGCGGGGATGGCCAGGTCATGGGGGGGGAGGGATAGCGGGTACTTGCATGGGGCAGTGTACATATAGCTTCCTAGGTATCCGTATATCATATAGGTAGGTAGCAAAATAACTGCACCTCTGTTTAGAAGCGGCCTCGCGTATCTTGCAAGGGGGTCCGAATGGGAGAGACACGGCATGGCATGGGAGAGAAGCAGAGAGACGAGATGCGATACCGAGGCAGTTCAGATATGCGGATCTGGGCGAGACAAGCTGACTCGAACAAAGAGACGTGCCGTTTGCGAGGGAGCTCGCTCCGTCCATCTGTCCGTCCATGATCCATCTATCCATGACCTATCTATCCATGACCCATGCTCGGGCTGTCATGAACTCGTGTTGCAGCATGCAAAGTGACATGCAGCTGAGCATCACGCAGCCCACGATCCATGCTTCCCTAGATTTCTGCCCAACCCTTTTTCTTGGGGCCACCCTGCCACCATGACATCCAGAATAAGGTTCCCATCAGAGATCAGAGGGAGGAGCTTGACGTGCCTTTTTTTCCCGTTTCCCTTTGGTCCGTGCTTATCATTCGGCATAAAAAAAAATAAGAGTGAAAAAAAAGCGTATAACCAGGAGGAAAAGAAACACACGGTGCAGCGCTGGGTTCATCCAACGACGCCAAAAAAAGGTCTAGCATTGTCTCATATGACCTTGGGGATGAAAACCCCCATCATTGTAGCCTTTGGGGCGCGGGAGACGATATGCGGCTGCAATCCATGGTGCGTTTCGTTGGCCAGATGTGGCTTTCTTACCGCTGCGTCGCGAGTGCCTCGCCGCTTTGGGAACCTGGGTTCCTTTTCCATCCCCTCTTGATGGTCTTCTTCTTCTTCTTCTTCTTCTTCTTCTCCCTCATCCTTCGTCCTTTTCGCTCCCCGTCCCACAGACAGGGCCGGTAGGGGAGGGGGCGGCTTGCTTGCCGTGCCCACCTCCCCGATGGGCGACGTGCGGGAGCGCTGCGTGTGATATCTACCCTGTATGTATGTATGTATGTATATGCGCAAGTGTCAGATGTCTGAGTTTAAAGCACGGCAATTCGAGAGAGCGAGCACAGGGATCCATCCGGAGGCGGAGGCACGGCCTGCTGCTGCTGCTGCTGGCATTCTGCATCTGGACTACTGCGAAAAGCGGTTCCTTAGCCGCATGTGCAAAGGGCGCTTCTTGCTCGTCTCCGACTGATGCTTTTTTTTATGGGTTTTTTTCTCTCCGATGCAAAAGCCTGGGCCTTTTTATTTATTTTTCCGTCTGGTTTCTTGCTGACAGGCAGGGAAAAGGGGACTTTGGTAGGTATTGCCCTGGTTCGGTCCATCCCCCCCGCCCCCTGTTCTGATCCTCCCGAGTCCCGGCTGACCCCCCCGGTTTCCGTACTGTCTTCTCTTCTCTCTCTGTGTCTCTGTCTCTCCGTTTTGTGTGTGTGTTTTTTGGCGTCGATCGAGGGCTTCCCGAGATGTGCTAGAGCCCCTTGTGTCGATTACTTGTTAAAGCTTTGTGGCTGCTGGCTTCTGCCGCTGCCGCCGGCTCATCCTTCGAGGCTTCTTAGTCTCTCTCCTCTTTTCTTTCTTTCTTTCTCCCCCCCGTCACACATTCCTCCTCTTACCCCAGTCTTTGACCGTTGCGGACCTCTTTTCTCTTCTTCCTCTTCTCCTTCTTGCCCCCCCGAGTGTTGAGGGCTTCAGTTGATGCTGAGAAGAAACCGACAAACGGTCGCCGAAACCCTCCCGATCCTGGGGCTCGTCCTAGTCCATCCGCCATTCAAACTTACCTACCTACACACATCTTCAGCCCCGTCCATCGTTTTTTCTCCCTCTCTTTGAAAGATCGAGGGTCCTCCCGCCGACTAATTGGTAACCGCCGTTCTCCCCTCTCCCGGCCCTCCCCAAAAAACCCAGGGCCCTGTCGGTTTCTCTCTCTCGAAAACAAACATCAAACAAAACAAAACAATGTGTCGCCTCGTGCTCTTCGCGGGCACCTGCACCCGCTGCAACGAGTCCCTCACCTGGGACGACCTCTCGCAGCAGCTGTCGTGCCTCGAGGCCAAGAACGCCGACAGCTTCGGCGGCTGCCGCCGCGGCGTCGACGTCGAGACGCACGCCTTCGACCAGGAGTGCGACGCCTGCGCCGGCGAGGACGAGGGCGTCGCGGGCATGGAGTTCGGAGACCAGGAGTACCACCACCAGCAGCAGCAGCAGCAGTACCAACCCTCGGCGTCGTCGGCGTCGGCGTCGGCGTCGTCAATAGCGCAGGGCTCGAGCAAGAGAGGTGGCGGCAGGGAAGACGGTGAGGGGAGGACGAAGAAGAGGGCGAGGACGTGAGGTCACCCTCTTTTCTCTTCTCCTCACGACAGAGATGGTACATGAAACGACTGGAACAAGGACACGATTTCGAATTGGGGACTGCTCTCTCTCTCCCTGCTCCTGGCAAGGTGTTTTGGTGTTTGGGATCACGAGTTTTTTCTTTTGGGGGGGGGGGGGGGGGATCAGCGCGACGGGTGCATTTTGGCGCCGTCATCAGTTCGGGAGCATACTGTTACGGTACACACTACTACGGGGCACACGAAGACACGATAACCAAGACATGACGGACGGGCATGGTTTTGGGGACTGGAACGCAGCGTGCGGGAGACCGGCGAGGATCTCTGCAGCACGGGGCTGGGGAGAGGAGAGGAGAGGAGAAAGAGGAAGAGGAAGAGGGGGGAAGACGCCATTAGCCCGCGTTAGTGGCGTGGCGATCGGGAGGGGCTTTTTTTTCTTCTCGTGGGGGATTCCGGCCGTCTTGGCATGCGGATGATCCTCTATCTCGATGATGACGAAGGGGAACGTCGAGACAAGGTCCCATGTGCCGACTTGCATAGCTAACACATGTTTTACAATGGAGGGAAAAAAGTAAGTTTTTTTTTATTTTTTATTTTTTTAATCTAGGTTTTCTGCTTAGGGAGAGAGAAAATAGCTTGAAACCAACAACAGATTGAAACCCCCGGCGAGCCTCATCGCCCATCATCGTGTGCATGTGCCGCCTAGATCTTCACGGTGGCGTATTATGACTTTTTATGATACGATGCGTCTTCGTCTGTCAACGCGCCATGGCCTCCTCTATATATATAAAAAAAGCCCTTAGAGCATATCATCTTTCTGGAAAGCAAGCGCAGCATGGTGGAATGCTCGAAGCTATTGGAAGCAACATATAAACTGACTGAAAAACGCCTGCTTTTACTGCTAGTCTCGATATGCCGCCGATGCCTCGTTTGACCCATTCGTCTTGGTCCCTGTTTGTCGTAACAAAAACCGCTTGCGATTTTTGCTCGCCCGTGTTCCTACTCGGCTCTAATCGTCGACCCATCCGCCTGGTATATGCAACGGCGGGTTCTCGACCAGCTCCCAGAAATCTCCGGCGTACTCCCACGCGTCCAGGTCCCATGTGAATCCCCAATCTCGAGGCTCGGGCCCGTACGTAAACCCCACGAGCCTCCACCCCGAGTCGTCCGGGTCGCACACCGTGTTGTATATCTCCTCCCACTCCATCCGTCTGTGGAACCACCTCCGGCCTCGCAACGAGCCGTGGGCGAGGAACATCTCGAGCTCCAGCCTGCCGTATTCGGCCAGGTCTACCCCCGCGGCCCGCACGTCCTCGAGCCATATCAGGAACGCCTTTTGAGCGAAGCGCGGCGTCGCGGACCTGATCGAAACCCACAGCAAGCAGCATTGCCACTCGACCAGCCCGTCGACAATGGGGTTTTCCGAGATCAGCCGGTCCCGACTCTTTTCCATCCGGCTGAAGTCCTCCGCCGATAGCCCCGCGAAAACCCACCGTGCGAGGTCCCGCCAGTGGCCAAAGTATCCTCCCCCGCCCGTCCCGTTTGGGTAGTCGTAGTGTATGTGAGAGTTGGCCAACGCGTAGAAATATTTCCATGCAAAAAGGGCGAGGGAGCTCGCGTCGGACAGATCAAAAACCGGTCGGAAATCCGCGGGCTCTAGGGCGCCGCATTTGCGCAGATCATCGAGCAGGACATCGGGTTGGACCCAACTCCAGTCCAGATGTTTGAAGCGTGCGTCGGGGGAAAGTCGATAGTATGAATCCAACCCTACCGATCTCTTCGCCATCGTTTCGACGAAGCCGGGTATAAGCCATATAAGTTCCGTTAAGCTACCTGATAACTTGGCTCCCTCAGGCATGAAGCAGCGATCGACCTCATCATCGAGTTCGCCGGTATCAAGCAAAAACTGAAGCAGACTGAGTAAACCTTCTTCGCCTGCGTTCATAGGGATGCCCATCAGGTACCACGGGGTTAGGTTACGGTAGTCCACAATGCCCAGGCTCAACCCCATATCGACTAAACGCTTGGTTATGTCGTGATGGCCATGGAAGATGGCCTTCTGCTCATAAGAGTCAGCTGATTTCTGATTCGACCATCTCAAGTGGCAAAGTCCATACGTGTAACAATGTCTGTCCTTGCTCGTTGATATCCTGCAAAGAAGCTTCGTTACTCTCCAAGGCCATCAGAACATCGTCCAGAGAGCCCTCGCTGACATACTGGAAAATCGGATCGCTCGAGGGCCTCACTGTCCAGGGCTTGAGCGAAAAGTTCCACCCTGTGTACGCTCTGTAGGCCTGAAAGTCCCAGAACGTCTCTGATATCCACCGCGGAAGCTGGACGCGTGCCTGGTGGACTTCCCCCCCCCACGTCAGTGGGCGCCTTTCAAGTTGAATCAAACTGTGCTTACCTTCTGTATCGGTATGATCGGGGTCCGAGACCGTGCGATAGACAAACCCGCCGAAGAAGGAGGAGCGCCACAACGGCATCGCAGGCGTGGTGAGCTCGTGGCGAGTACGCCGAGGCATGGTCCGCTTGGTCAGCGTGTTTTCAGAGGCACTCTCAGGCTGGACGGGATGTTGTGGTGTTATCGTTTGAATCGCATCGGCTCGGGAGGCTGGCTCCGGGAATGTCAGGAACCGTGATTTGACCAAAGAACTATACACGCCGCGTCAACAACGCGCTTAAATCTCTCTCGGACAAGAGGCCATGTGTACATTGTGTAAGTCTGCTGAGAGAGAGACAGAAGCTGCAGGGCAAACTGTATCTTCTCTTGATAACCTCGAATCTGCTCCTTCTTGAAGGTGACCTTGAGCTTCGTGATGTTTCTCCTGGACCTCTTAGCGGCGTCGATCCGCGACCGCAAGTCCTCGGCCAGAGCGTCGAGCTCCGCCACAGCCTGCTGGCAGTACTCCATGCTGAGATTCGCCGCGCTGTTGTGGCATGCCTTGTGCGTCTGCTGCGTGAACCCGGACTCCATCTCTGCGAGCACGGGTCTGAGGAGCTCCAGCTGCCGGACGAGCCGAGCAATTTCGTTGGGCACGTCTTGAACCTCGTCCCACAACTTCTTCAGCTTGACTATGCTGCCGCCGAACTTGCCCGCCATCTCGGCCACCGTCAGAGCGGTCACGACGACGCCGAATACCTCCGCCATCGTGGTGTTCGTCCCTCGGCGCTGGGGAGGGTCGCGAGGCGACCAGGCTTAAGAGATTAAAATGCAGCGGCAAATTATGTCGGACTGTTGGATTAAAACGTAGGAGAGGGGCCAGCCTTATGAGTAGGCCGGATGACTGCATAGCCATCAAATGTCCTGCAGCCTGCGCGAGGTCGGCGCATGCATGGCCAGTGGAAAGAAACCAATGGAGGAAGGGGAGGTGGGCGGGCAGGGGGGCGAGGGGGGGGCTGATACGACTATATACCTACTACTACATGGTTCGGCAATGTTTTTTTGGCAGGCCATCTGGCCTATCGTTAGCCAGTTCGATCTTCGTTTTCTTTAACATGCGGCGAAGAGAACTCCGTGAAACACAACCTTGGATGAAACCTGCGAATGCCGTTTTGCCAAACCAAAACGGAGAAATGTGAGAAGAGCGACATAGGATCTAGATTGTATGCCTAAATATTACCAGTCTATCCTACGAGTTGTCTAACGCACTCACGGGACTAGCCCAGAGGGAATCGCTGAAGCCCCTCCCTCACTGAATAGTCGGTGGCGGCGTCGGCGCCTTCTTCGGCCTGGGCGGCTTCACCTCTGGCGGCGCCGGAGTAGTCTTGGTAGCTTCGGGCGGCGGTGCAGGCCTCACCGGCACCGGAGCGGGCATTGGCGGCGCCGCGTCTGGCGCTTTGGGTTCCGCTATAATCTTTGGCTGTTCGGGAGTGAAGTTTGGAGGTTCGGGTTCTGCCGTGGTCTTTGGCGGTTCGGGGGTAAACCTTGGCGGTTCAGCCTCCGGGGCAGACTCCTCAGAAGCCTTTAGCGGCGGCTCGGCCTTCCTCAAGTCCTCGTCCCACATCTCCTTGACCAAGCCCCAGTACCTCGACGGGTTCAGCTTCGAGTGCGCGACGTGCTGGCTCCCCTCGAACATCTCGGCCCTGACCTTGAAGCCAACCTGCTTGGACTCGTCGGCGTGCCTCTCGACGTCGGCCCAATGAATCATCCGGTCCTCTTTGCTGTACAGGTAGGCTCGCCGCTTCTCACTCGCCAGCAGCGCCTTCTGCCGCAGAGTGGCCCACATCCTGCCAAAGAAGCCGCGCCGCCCCAAGGGGACGTGGAGCAGCCAGAAGAGGCCGATAAAGACGTGGGCAAGCGGCGCGAGGATCCTCGGCATCGACGCCGACATGGCGCGATAGCTGCGCATCCAGTGGAAGGCGCCCGGGCAGGAGTCGTACAGGGTGACGTGCGGGGGCAGCGCCAGGCGGCCGGCGCGGTCGGCGTCGGCGTACATGTCGAGGAACTTTGCAAAGTTGGTGGCGCCGCCGTTGGAGAAGACGTGGAGCAGCAGCTGGGGCCGGGCCTCGGAGGGCGGGGTGGAGTCGGCCAGGGCCCGGATGACGGGGACGGCTGGCTTGATCTCGCGCTTGGAGATGCGGGCGGAGAGGGTGTGGATAAAGGGGCACTTGACGAGGAGGATGCTGGCGGAGGGGTAGAGGGCCATGTAGCGCGACGTATACTTTGCAATGTGGACGTCCTGGGCCGACATCCAGCTGAAGATGGCGATGAGCTTGGGCGAGTTCGGGTCCGGCACGGCCGAGGGCGGGTCGTAGAGGAACGTCGTCGGCGAGAGCTCTTGCATGGCGGGCAGGGGTCCGGACGCGCCGGCGGGCTGGTTTGATGCCATGGTGAACTTTTTCTTTTTTTCGGTTCGGTTTGCTTTGTGATGTGCCCAAAGAAAGCTTCTCCCACGTGTAGAGGATCTGTCAAAGGAAACTTTCCCGTTGAATCTTGCCTGTGGGTTGCAGTGCCAATAGCTGACGAGGGAGGGAGTGAGGAGAGGAGAGCTTGGAGAGGTGAGCGAGGCCGAGAATGAATGAAGTAGTGGGAAACGGTTGGGATGGACGGGTCACCGAGGAGCTTTACTTTGCTTTGGCCAGGCAATCTCAGCCCTATTTCCAGGTCTTGTCGTCATCATCTCAAGGCTAGCTGGGTTTCCCTTTCGGGAAAATGCTCGGTTTCAATTCCTGACGCACCGTGCACCGCCCGCCGCCTCAATCGCATCTTGAAGGATTCCATGGATTCCTATTGGGTCCTTGGCCAAATTATATCGCGTTAGGAGGAGATTGTTGAAAGGGGGGCCGCTGACTGCTGACTCCGTAGTGATGCGGGAACAACTAAGCCAACGGACCGGCGGTAGGATTACGGCTCCGATTCTTGGCGGCAAGACGCGTTTCCAAGATTGGAATTGTCAGCACCTTTTCGTCTGCAACAGTCTTGTGAGCCGGAATCACAAAATAGTGACTTCTTATGCTGCTGATGAGGGATCCGAGTTGCTGTCGATGGCTTCCACTCTCTGCACTATGTGATATTTGCACAGTCCTTCGTGGTGACAGCCGCAACACCAAGGGTTATCTCTCGTACCGGGCAGGGGCTCGTCAACCCAGAACCCCTTGTCACAATTCATTCAGCCAAGACGAAGTACCGTTAGTGCAAATGTTGGCCAACTCAGCACAACATAGGAAGCACATACGGGTCGGGTCCCTTGCATGGCAGTTTACCGGAAGTACTGCAGACTAGGTACTGCAAAGGAAGACCCTCTCGGCGGTAGCTGGCCTGGAAGTGTTTGCCTGGTGATATGGCCTGTTTCCGGATGAACTTGTCTTGTGCCACCCGTATCTAGAATGACACATGGGACGACGGCTGCAGGCGTCCGGGTGGGAGATTCCTGTCAGCTTGTAAAAGTCTGGCGTTCTGGAGACACGGCGACTCATAGCGGTTTATCCCAAAGACACAGATGACGAAGTGAGCTTTCCAGTTCCTGATCCCGAAGATATGCTGTCCGATGTCAACATCAGTCAGTATATCACAAACAAGAGACTGAGTTGACGGTACTTGTACGCCAGGGAAATTTCCCCCTCGCTGCACCCCGGAGCTCGCTTGGAGGCTCGAGTCATTTCAGGACGTAGGACGCGACGGGAAGACGTCGTAACAAACGAACCAGCATACCCGGCTTCGGTATGTTGACGACAATCATCGAGCTTCGCTCGGGAAAAGGCCCCGTGAAACGGCCGAGTGAGTGAGTGGCTATGTTCAAGTCGAAGAACACTAACGGACCGAAAGAGACTCGTACCTTCCGAATCGTATACTCACCCAAAGACCCGGCAGGCAGGCTCTTGCCGCGAGTGCGAGGTTCGCAGAGCACAGAAAGAAGCAGAAGCGACGGCCCGGATAAACGAGAATGGCGGCAACTTCCCTTCTTGCCCACGAGGGCATCTACCTCCTTCCAGCTCTTGCCCAAAGAGATGAGGTACCAAATTGGAAGTCGCAAATGATGGAAGTCAAGAGCTACAATACCTGGGTAGGTACCCAGCTAGGAAGGGTCTGGCTAGACGGCAACCCGCTGCTCCTTCCTCTCGGCATCGTGCGTCTGTCACAGACGAGCATTGCCCCTTCTTCGCCACATCATCTCCCCAGTCCTTTTCCTAACATCTCGCCATTCACTCCTAACTTCATTTTCCTATCTTAACCTGAGATAGAACTTGTACCTTACCTTTCTCGTTCTCTGTCCTGTTCCATCAATCCTTCCTTTCCAACTACACTCGTTCCACCTTCACTTTCGACCGCGCAACATGAAGATTGCCAGCCTTGTCTCCTCGCTGCTGGGCTTCGGCTCGCTGTCGGCCGGCGCCGCTTTGACCAAAGGCAGACGTCGCGTCGGCGTCGAGATCAAGAGCCCCCTCAAGGGCGTCAACTTCCAGCGCATCAAAGCCTTCCGTGAGGTCGCCCCCGACGAGGTCTCTGGCCGCGTCCAGGCCCTCAAGCCATTCCGCATCAAAATCGATGGCCACAATGCTGCCACTGCCCTCGGAGCAGCCCAGCCCCGAGGTCTCTCGGCCGCTTACCAGAACATCACGGCTCTCTCTCCTTATGGGACCCAGTACGCTGTCGAGGTCACCTGGGACGGCAAGCCCGTCAACATGATCTTCGATACCGGCAGCAGTGATACTTGGGTCACTGACTCCAACTTCACCTGCACCAACATGGCCGGCACAGCAGTCTACTCCCAGGAGGCCTGTGGTTTTGGCCCGAGCAAGATTGACGGATTCAAGTACGGTCCCGCCGAGGACCTGCACTTCATCCTGAGCTACGGCTCCGGTGAGCGAGTGTCTGGCCCTATGGGTTTCAGCGACATCGAGGTGGCCGGCATCACCGTTCAGCAGCAACAGGTCGGTCTCGCCAACAAGACGTACTGGATGGGCAACAACTACACAAACGGCATCCTCGGATTGGCCTTCCCCTCTCTTACCAGCGCCTTCACCGGCGACATGGACGAGGACCGCCCTGCCTTCCAAGTCCCGTACTCTCCCTTCTTCACCAGCATGGTCCAGCAGGGACTGTCTGCCGATTCCTTCAGCGTCTCTCTTGTCCGCAACTCCAGCGGCCTTATCGCGTGGGGTGGCCGCACTGGTCTGCCAGTCGACGGTCCCACGGCGTACACCAGCCTCATCATTGTAAGTTTTCATGTCCCTCCATTGATTTGCCTGGCGCCAGCTGACGAGCGATAGACCACCATTAATCCGCATCGACCCGAAGGCAGCTGGCAGTACTCGTACTACACTGTTCTTGTGGACGGCATCCGCTGGGGTTCAACCTCGGACACGAGAAGGTTCCTCTACATTGTCGATACTGGCACCACGCTCATGTACGTGCCTCCGCCTATTGCCGAGGCCATCGCCCGGTCCTTCTCGCCCAGCGCCGTCTACCTGTTCCAGTACGGCGGATATTTTGCTCCTTGCGATGCAATCGCTCCCAAGATTGCCGTCGTCATCGAGGGAGCAAGCTTCTTCATCAACCCCGTGGACCTTGTGTACCCCGGTCTTGTTGACCCTCTCACGGGTTATTGCCAGATTGGTATCACCACGGGAGGCACGGGGCCATATGTGCTCGGCACCGTCTTCTTGCACAATGTCGAAGCCTATTTCGACGTCGGGGCCGGTCAGATGCGTTTCTACGGCCGAGATACGTATGGCCCGACGCCTCAGCTGCCCGAAAAGTAGATGATGACGACTGGTTGTGCATAAGGAGACTCGTGCCCACCAAGGCAGACAATGATGTGACGTGAGAGATTTGCTGAGAAGTAGTACTGGCTCAAGATGAAGGGAAAACACTTGTTTTTACCACAGAGAGAGAGAGAGAGAGAGAGGAAAGGGGCTGTGACCTAGCTGCGAGATAGGGTTCTATCCAATAAAGGCCATCTGGCTCATGGTTTCTTTGACAGCTCAGCCCAGTCTGTTCTTAATATGTCTAAGCCAAAGCTTGATCGCCCTCGAACGAGATGAAGTGGTTTTAGACAGCGAGAGGTTTAGTTAGCTCCATAGAGGACGGCGCTGAAACCGGTGCCTGCCTCAGTCGGGACTTATCGGGAGTGGCAGTTGGGAAAGGGTCTTATCGCGCTTTAGGTCCTTATCGATAAGAATTCTTCTGGCAGTGACCCTGCGGTGACCTACCTCATCCTCACTAATGGCTCAATCGTTTCTGCCACTTGATTCAACAGGTCGTGATCCAAACCCATTACACCCCTTTCACTTTCTCCTTCTCTCTCGCCAACTCATATCGAAGCGACGCCCTGGCCGTCGGAGAGCAGCTATACGTTTCTGTTTTTTTGAACCCATATCCTCCCCTCTTGTCTCCCAGCGCCGTCTCCGTTGCCACGATCGCCTCGAGTCGCCCCCCTTCCCCCCCCAGTTCGGCAGCCGCTGTACCGATCCTCCCCTCCCCCTCCGCTCCGGTATCCCCCGTGCTCGGCAACGCCTTTAGCAAGAGCAAGGAAAGAAAGGAAGAACGAAGTCGGCATCTATCCAGGCCGAATCGAGTCACCGAAAGACAATTTCCCAGCGACTGCGAAGCACAGCCAGCCTCCCTCTCCCCCCTCCGATTCAAACGGCATTATCCATCATGGGCATCGGAGTAATCCCGGCAGGCGCTGAGGACGCCAAGCGCCAGCCTCGGAGACAGCACACCTGGAGCTTTAGCAAGGTACGTACGGGCGACCGGGTTTCCTTTTCCTCCTGACCGAGAGTGGGTGTGTGTCTCGTCACGATGTTCTCTTTGGGTCCGTTGCGATTTGGATTTTTGCTTGCCGGCCCAGTCTGCATCGCGGCCGCGGCACTTTACAGCAGCAGCCACTTGTCTCGCAGGGTCGCGCGGGTCATCGTCAAGTGACTTTTTTTTTTCCCTCCCTCTTTTTTTCCTCCCCCCGACCGCCCAATCGGTTCCGTGTTCATGTGGTCTCTGGCGGTGTGAATAATCACGCAGGGGTGTTGGTCAGTAACCACGCCTGCTGGGCCTCGATGCGATCTGGCAGCGGTGCCGATTTGCTGGTTCCGAGAGTCCAGACGCCTGGACTTGCTGGTTTGGTACCTGGCTTTGGGTGCAAAAAAGACAAACAGCGAATGGCCCCCCCTGGCCATCTTGGGAGTTTCTTAGCAAGTGCATCGGCAGTCAACTCCGTGGTTCAAGGTCAGAAGACTTTGTTCCGGGTGGTGTTTCTTACCCCCTGACAGCTTCCGTGGGGGTCGGCTGCTAGTGGCCCGTTGACCTTGTTATTGTTCACGGAGCCAGGAGAGAGGCCTGGAAAACAAAACGAGAAGTTGTTGAAGATGGGTCTGTTTCTTATGGGGGGTTTTTTTTTTTTTTTTTCATGTTGCGAGAAACAAGAAAATGGTGTTGTGCGGGCTCGAAGACATTGCTTTGTGGGCGATGAATGATTGTCAACTTGGTACAACGTTGAAGGATATCAATAGCCGGAAACGGCCGGAGGGAGGACGGGCATTGGCCGGGAGCGAATGCGAATGGCACAGTTGTCGCGAACATGGGAAAGAAATGCACGCGAGCTTCCCGACTTGTGTCTCTGACAAACGAGTGTGGCTTTCCGGGGCTGGAATTCCATCGCATTCCTCCGCAACGAGGGGAGTTTTGCGCTTGTGCCGTTGTCGTCATCATCATCACGATCGGGAAAGGTAGTTCGCCAATTCCAATGTGCGGTTTGACGGGTCCGGCCGGCTATGACTGGCGAGTCAGATTGTAGTCTTTGGCGTGGGCTGATGTCCACCTCGGTTGTGCTCGGTGAGAACCACGAGCTTGGATGTGGGCATCAGAGCAGACCAGACCAGACCAGCGAGCTAGCTGACTGGCAAGCTCTGCAAAAAAGGGGATGCATTCGCCTACCTAGTCTCTTGGTTCCCCGTCGATGCGGGGATGGACGTGGCAGCCCATGCCAAACCGTGCCTTTCTCCCTCTGGCTAGGCCAAACCCGACCAGGGGCTCGGGGGGAAGGCGGGCACACGACACGAAAATGAGGGGCATCGAATGGGGAGTGTTGGAGTTGGGATGGGGTCGTGGAGGGGCGGGCAGACCTGGCCTGGCCTGACCGACCACGGACGAGGAGCTGAGAGAGAGAAGGCGGTTTCTGCCATTCCTCGCAATGCTGCGTGCCGAGCCAAGTCCTGGCCCTGCGCGCATGCATCCGTCATCCACGAGCCGTCCACTGGGAAGAGCCGTGGCGTTTGCGGGTGTGGGTGTGAGAGAGAGAGAGAGAGAGAGAGAGTTACGGGCCAGCGGACGGGAAGTCAAGAGTGACGAGATGACTTTTTATTGGCTTCCATGATGCAATTGCGCTCGGAATGGGCCAATCGTCATAACAATTGCTTCGCGAGTGGTCGACTTGCTGGGCATGTGTTGAATGCTTTGCAGGCACATGAGTCTCGTCAGTTTTGTTTTCCCTCCAAGCGGGCGGGTTGGATAGATGGATATCAGAGTCGAGTCGGGGCAGTCTGACCTGGATGGACGAGACGAGACGAGCTGGTCGCTTGCTCTTGTCAGAATTCTGTCAGTCGCCTCGCCGTTGCAGCTGATCTTGGTGTTCCTGAGAGCTAGCTAGCTACAGCATCGTCGTCGCCCGAGTCCAGCTTGGCCATCACCAACCACCCTGGATTGGACATGTACTCTCTCTCTGTCTGGCCTTTGCTTGGTGGTCAAGTTGGCTGATTCCAAGCTGGCTGTTCTGTTCTGTTTTGTTCCTCGGGATGTTCTCTCGGCGTCCTTTGTTCCCCTTTCCCCCTTTTGCGTACGTTTTACCTACCTTTTTTCCCTGAATCTCCTTGACGCTTTTGCAGACTCGTGCACGCCGCGCACCCACTCATTAATTAGTCCGTTACCTCCACCTTTCCTTTCTTCACCTTGCTTGGCCTCAGCTCAGACGACGTCAGATCACCGGCATTTCTCCTTACTACATCATCCCCCAAAACAAAAAACCAACCTGTGCAACCACAGCGGAGGCAACCTGCTGCATCTTCTTACACCTCGGCCTACCTACACCTACCTACATACATACACATATACATTTACGCATATCAAACACATGCACATGCAAACAGTCCTTCCTTACTCGATCGTTTTCACAACCCACCTACCCGAAGCCCCCATTCGTATCAACCCCTGCCAGTACATAGCTCTTCCACAGGGTCTGCCTGAGCCTTGTCTTGGTGGTTCCGTAGTGGAGAGTACAGTACAGTACATACACTAATACCTACCTGCTTCCACTTCCACCCCCGGCCCCAAAAGTCACCGCACCCGCCCGCCCGCACCAAAAAGTCACACCCGGGAGGTCCCGCCTTTTTGGGCGTAAAGCTCAGTACTGCCACGGCTGGGAGCATCACGCGAGCAGCCTTCCACCACGATTTCCTCTCTCTGCCTTGCCACAGCCAGGCCATTCCCCCCCCATGAGCACGCCTGTTTTGCTCCTCTTCTTCCCTTCTGTCTCGGCGTAGCAACTTCCACCCAACACACCAAACTACAAACACTGCCATCAAGATGCCTGCCAAGACTAACGGTGTGGGTGTCCAGGTGGAGGATACCAAGATATGTGTCGTCATGGTTGGCCTGCCCGCTCGGGGCAAGAGCTTCATCGCTCAGAAAGGTGAGTAAAAAAATAAGGAACCCAGGCTTCCATTCCCCTTGTGGCCTTGCTACGCGGACCCCGCGTCTCTTGCAAGGACGCTTCGCGCGTCGAAACACCGAGCGAGGGTTCGAACAATGCTGACTGGTTCCCATTAGCCCAACGCTATCTCGGCTGGCTCTCGGTCAAGGCCAAGACCTTCAATGTCGGCAGCTACCGTCGTAAGGAGGATGCCCACCCTTCGGCCGACTTCTTTGACTTCCACAACGCCGAAGGTGAGCGCAGACGTCGCGCCGCCGCCGAAAAGGCCATCGAGGATATGCTGGCATGGTTCCGCCAAGGCGGCGTCATTGGCATCCTGGATGCCACCAACTCCACAAAGGAGCGCCGCAAGTGGGTTCTCGACATCTGCACCAAGGAGGGCATCGAGGTCCTCTTCGTCGAGAGCAAGTGCGACGACGAGAACCTCATCATGGCCAACATCCGGGACGTCAAGACCACCTCGCCCGACTACGAGGGCCAGGACCCTGAGGAGGCCGCCCTCGACTTCCGCAACCGCATCCGCAACTACGAAAAGGTCTACAAGACGCTCGACGAGGACGGCGACGAGAACGAGTACACCTACCTCAAGATCATGGACGTCGGCAAGCAGGTCATCATCAACCGCATCCAGGACTACCTCCAGAGTCGTGTTGTCTACTACCTCATGAACCTCCACATCCGGCCCCGCTCTATTTGGCTGTCGAGAGTAAGTGCTTGCTATATATACATATATTCGTTGTCGAGCCTGTCTGCTAACACTGGGCAGCACGGAGAGTCCATGTACAACCTGGACGGTCGCATTGGCGGCGACACCACGCTCTCTCCCCGCGGCGAGCAGTACGCCCGAAAGCTTCCCGAGCTCGTCCGCAAGTCGGTCGGTGTAAGTTGTTGCATCGTCTCTTCTGATTTCCACCTGTCGCCTGCTGACAAAGAACACAGGACGACCGTCCCCTGACTGTCTGGACCTCGACGCTCAAGCGGACCATTGCCACTGCTCGCTTCCTCCCCTCTCATTACAACCAGCTGCAGTGGAAGGCGCTCGACGAGCTCGACTCTGGCGTCTGCGACGGCCTCACCTACCAGGAAATCAAGGATCGGTTCCCCGAGGACTTTGCCGCCCGCGACGAGGACAAGTACAACTACCGCTACCGCGGCGGCGAGTCGTACCGCGATGTGGTCATCCGCCTGGAGCCCATCATCATGGAGCTCGAGCGCAGCGAGGACATCCTCATCGTCACCCACCAGGCCGTGCTTCGCTGCATCTACGCCTACTTCATGAACAAGAACCAGACCGACAGCCCTTGGATGAACGTGCCGCTGCACACGCTCATCAAGCTCACCCCGCGCGCCTACGGGACCGAGGAGGTGCGCTACGAAGCCAACATCCCGGCCGTCAGCACCTGGCGCGGCAAGGGTTCCACTGCCAAGCACGAGAACCCGGTAGCGGAGTGTATGTGAAGATCTATCGAGTCGGTAGTGGCGATTCGACGAGGAACGATTTGCTGAAGGGGCTGTCCAGGAACTTCAGGAAACTAGGAACGTGGCGGCCCACCGGTCACAAACGTTGGAAAGCCACAAGTTCAGGCAGTCGACCGGGACCCCCGCGAAGAATTTCCCTTTTTTCTCTCTGACGATGATCAATGTTTCCAAACCCCACTTCTTTCGGCATTTTCATACCGGTTTAAACAACGGCGGCGTTCAGGACGACATCAAAAACTTGTTGATAAGCGCACAGGGACTACTAGGCGGCAAAACGCGCAGGGAGGGGGGGTTGATGGCATACCAAGACGGGCGTGTGTCCACCATTCATTGTCGATGGAACTACAAGCTTGCTTTTTTTTCTTCTCTTCACTTTTTATCTGGATCGACATAGGCACCCCGGACACTCGCCCCGGAATTCCGCAGTCTTACCGCGGTCTTGATCCGGCATTCATATTGCTTTGCTCTTGCGTCGGGTCCCATGACAACCCCCTCGGGATGGTTGAAGACCCGGGACGACACCACATAGGACAGTAGGGTACAAAAATGCATCCCATGGTTGAGGCGGTAGCATTGGACAACCGTACGTACACTGGAACAAAGGTTCGGGACGGGCCGAGGGGTGGCTGTTGTGACGTGACAGAGGGGCGTTTTCCCTTGCTTTCTCCATTCGACAACCGAATTCATTTGCTGTTTTGTGAGGGGGTGTACTATAGGCAATGATGATTCGACCGTTCATGCCTGGATCAGGCGTGAAGGTTGGGAGGTTCGTGCCCAACATGAGTCACATGTTTACATGGTGCGTAAGGTCACTTTTCCGAGGCTGTGATTCCCTTCCAAACGATCATATGAGCCTGGTCTCCTGACATTTTGCTACGAGATCGGAACGGCCTCGACACACAAGAGGGGTTTGATGACGATGATGTACAAGACATATGTCAAGACGTCAAGATGGGAACCATTTTTATCTCGGTTACTTGATCAGATACCTAACGACGGGAGCACCTTCACTCACTACTTGTTACAATCATCGTTCTAGACCAGTATAAGCGGTTGCCTCTGACCACGGCGCGAACGACCTCGATGATGGCGTGGTAGGTGGGCGCCTTGGCGTACTGGAGAGGGCATTAGCTACAAACTTGAAGAGTCGTTGCTGGGATGCGGCTTAAGTCACGAAGATGACTGAAATCCCAGCTTCCATTGAACACCAAGGTCGTAGCAGCCTGCGGATACTTGGTATATCAAGGTTAACATGAATCAGGATTGATTTGTCCAACAAGACTTGAGGCATGAATGAATGAATGAAGATTGACCGGGAGGGACGCAAGGTCTGGGTGTGTTGCGTTGCTCGACATTCAGTACGTACCTTTTGCCCCGCACCAGCCCGCCCACTCGGCACGGATCATCCACCTCCGCTATCGCCCAGCTCCAGATTTTTTTTCCCCTTCCGATAAGAAAATTTCCTGGCGAGGGTCGACCGCCGTACCGCCTTTGAGGAAATCGTAAAGGTTCGATCGTCCGGCCACACTGTTCAGCATCTTGCAAACCCCCAACCCATTGTAACACCACGACAGTCACAATGGATTCCGCCACGATCAAGAAGAGAAAGTCCCGCGACTCCAATGGCGTCAAAGCCTCGAGCAAGAAGCGCGCCGAGCCGCCCGCCGCCGCCCCCGCGCACAAGTCGAAGAAGGTGAAGCGCAGCAAGGAGCCCGAGCCGGAATCCGACGAGGAAGAAGAGGAGGAGGAGGCAGAGGCCGGCAGCGAGGAGGACGAGGATGAGCAGGAGGGGGAGGATGTCACAGAAAACTTCAAGGAACCCGAGAACCAGCAAGATGACGATGCTGACGGCTCCGACCTCGACGAGGACGTCAGGCCCCCCGCCCACAAGGAAGACGAGGCCGACGGCTCCGACATCCCCAACCGCGACAGCCTCACGCTCCCGCCCGTGGCGGGCGGCGAGGCGCACGACTTTGCGCAGCTGAACCTGTCGGAGAAGACGATGAAGGCGATAAAGGAGATGGGCTTCACCAAGATGACGGAGATCCAGAGGCGGGGCATCCCGCCGCTGCTCAGCGGCAAGGACGTGCTCGGGGCGGCCAAGACGGGGTCCGGCAAGACGCTCGCGTTCCTGATCCCGGCCGTCGAGATGCTGCACGCGCTGCGGTTCAAGCCGCGCAACGGCACGGGCGTCATCGTGGTGTCGCCGACGCGCGAGCTGGCGCTGCAGATCTTTGGCGTCGCGCGCGAGCTGATGGCGCACCACTCGCAGACGTACGGCATCGTCATCGGCGGCGCCAACCGCCGGGCCGAGGCGGACAAGCTGCAGAAGGGCGTCAACCTGCTGATCGCGACGCCGGGCCGCCTGCTCGACCACCTGCAGAACACGCCCTTCGTCTTCAAGAACCTCAAGTCGCTCATCATCGACGAGGCCGACCGCATCCTCGAGATCGGGTTCGAGGACGAGATGCGGCAGATCGTCAAGATCCTGCCCAAGGACGAGCGCCAGACGATGCTCTTCTCGGCGACGCAGACGACAAAGGTCGAGGACCTCGCGCGCATCTCGCTGCGCCCCGGCCCGCTGTACGTCAACGTCGACGAGCAGAAGCTGCACAGCACCGTCGAGAACCTCGAGCAGGGCTACGTCGTCTGCGACGCCGACAAGCGCTTCCTGCTGCTCTTCTCCTTCCTCAAGCGCAACCTCAAGAAGAAGGTCATCGTCTTCTTCAGCTCCTGCAACTCGGTCAAGTACCACGCCGAGCTGCTCAACTACATCGACCTGCCCGTGCTGGACCTGCACGGCAAGCAGAAGCAGCAGAAGCGGACAAACACCTTTTTCGAGTTCTGCAACGCCAAGCAGGGCACCCTCATCTGCACCGACGTCGCCGCCCGCGGTTTGGACGTGAGTCTCTCCCCCCCCACCCTTGTACTTCTAAAGAGGGACTTTCTTTTGCCAGGTTTCGATGCTAACGACCCCCCCTCTCAGATCCCCGCAGTGGACTGGATCGTCCAGGTCGACCCCCCCGACGACCCGCGCGACTACATCCACCGCGTGGGCCGGACTGCGCGCGGGGCCAACAGCAAGGGCCGGTCCCTCATGTTCCTGCAGCCGTCCGAGGTCGGGTTCCTGACGCACCTCAAGGAGGCGCGCGTCCCCGTGGTGGAGTTCGACTTCCCGGCCAGCAAGATCGCCAACATCCAGTCGCTGCTGGAGAAGCTCATCAGCCAGAACTACTACCTCAACAAGAGCGCCAAGGACGGCTACCGCAGCTACCTGCACGCGTACGCCAGCCACTCGCTGCGCACCGTCTTCGACGTCAACAAGCTGGACCTCGCAAAGGTGGCCAGGAGCTTCGGCTTCGCGACGCCGCCGCGCGTCGACATCACCGTCGGCGCGAGCATGAGCCGCGACAAGAAGACGCAGGGCCGGCGGGCGTACGGCAGCCAGCCGAGGCAGGAGAAGGGCACCGGGGGGTACTACAAGAAGCGATGAAATTTTATACCAGGGGGGGGCAACAGATGACGGATGGAAAGGGGATGAGTGAGAGAGAGAGAGAGATAAGCACACACACACACACACACACACGCAAAACATCAAAATGGCTTGGTCTTGTGAGAATAGATTTGGTCAGCACGGCGTCGCGTCATCAAAACAATGATGGTCAAAAAAAGGGTAATCAGGGGACTTTTTGAATTTACTTTTCTTCTACTTTTTGCGCACATGATTTCCCGGTCATTTGCATGGGGGTGGGCGACGGGCGAAACAAAAGGCCATATGTGTACACGTATGGGACCGGGATAGAAACAACAACGAAAAAAAGGTGAGGCCACTGAAACCGAGCGTACAACACTCCAATTTCCGTCCACGCCTCTCTCTCTTTCTCGGTCCGATGTTCCGACATTGGATTAAGCTCAATCGTGCTCCACGTTTCACGCGCGTTCCCTGTCATGGAACCTCCCGTGCCTGAGATGACGAGATAAAAAACTGTAAATTCGCGGACGAGGCTGCGTCTGGAGGATGAGGAGGAGGAGGAGGGCGCAGAGAGAGAGAGAGAAAAAAAGCGTATGTGTATGGAAAGCGGTTACATATATATATATATACAACCCACACAGACACCACCACCGCCCGCGTCGGTTCTCGTTCTGGTCATCTCAACCCCATGGACGACGGCCTCCCATCCGGCTCCTGCCTGGGAGGGTGCGTGCCTGGTCCTGTTCGTTCTTACACGACCAACTCTGCCAGCAGGTCAACTTGGGATAGGGTTCCCCCCGGACCTTTTCCAGCCCTCCAACAAACAAACTTTCAACCGCACGAGGCGACCTCCGGTCTTTTTATCACAGCAGACGAAGTCATTCGGACAATCCACCACAGTCACAAGTGTTGCGCCGCACCCGATGCAAGTTCCCTGACTACCACCGCGCGTTGCTGACCGTCGCGACACCGTCTTTAATCGGGCTCATTTCACCTCACCTCGAGAGGCTCAAGCAGGCGCAGATCCCGGTAGTCGCAATGTGCACCTACATATACACCATGCACAAGGACTGCATGCACAGGCAGTACCAAAACACGTTCCGGTGCGTCTCGGCTCGGGGCGGCGTACCGGGCCGGCAGTCGGTCGCCCTCACCCTCGACCGCACCATCCACCTGCCCGACGCCCTGCCGCGGGAGGTCCCGGAGCCGACGTGCAGGGAGAAGACCAAGGTGGCGACGCGGCCGGTGAGCGGTCGGTGTCGGTCGTGCATGAGGAGGGAGAGGGAGATGCGGGCTCTGGAGAAGGGTGAGTTTTTTCTTTTTCTTTTTCGGGCTCCGATGTCCGGGTTGGGGTTCGAACTAGCTAAAGAAGGGTTGACGCTGACGGTGACGGTGACGATGGTGTGTAGGCGGTCAGCAGGCTCGAGAGGTGACGAGCACAGCGGCGGGTGTCAGGACAAGCATTCTCGGGCTAGAGAAGCTTGTCGCCTCGACAAAGCCGTTGGACCTGGACGATTGAGGGCAGCGAGCAGCTCTCGGGAGAGAAGGCCCTGATTCTTCTCTTTTTTTGGGGGTTTCTTTTTTTTTTGGGGGGGGGGGGGGGGACTTGGTCGAGGAGAGAAAAAAACCACATGATACCCGCTGGAAGATTCAGCAAACGATTTACGCGACATACGGACTCGGGGCCGATGATGACGGCGATGATGATTTGACGGAGGAAAGGAAGAGGTCACGGCGTTGGATATCCGGTCTGCGGGATGACAGATGCGGGTCTGACGGTTCCAGCAGGCGACGAATGGCGCCGGCTAATTGACGAGACTGTGGGGGAAAGAGCACCGAGAGAGGGGGAGGAAGGAAGGAAGGAGGGGAAGGGAGGCAAGGGGGATCGGCGGTCCATGCTTTTTGGGGGCGTTTGTTTGGTTGGTCGGGCGAGCGAGGTGAGGTTCGGTTCGCGCACACGAGGAACATGAGGAGTAAGACGCTGGCTGGCTCTTATTACTAGCCGGCCTTTTCCTGTGAGCTGTCGGACTAAGATATTCTTCAAAGGGGCAGGGGCCTGCAGTTCTCGTAGGTACCTAGGTAGGCAGGCAAAGAAATCCAGACACATGGATTGGCACTGTTAAGCGCGCTCGTGATGGAGCCATGTGCTTCGCGGATCTGGTGTATATTGCGTACAGTATAGGATGTATTGCCATACTACCTACCTAGGTAGATATGTCACCACGCAGTGTATCGTAGTACTGCGGTAGTGTACCTACCTAGGCAATGTAGGAACCATCACACTTGTGTGGTCGTCTCGTTTGGGTTCGTGCCAGGAATACCAAGTCTGCGAGGCAAAGGGTCCAGTCCAATAATGCCGGATGCGGGTTGGTGTTCCCCAACAAGATGAACGACGCCAGTGGAACTCAATTAGGTTGGAGCAAGGCAAGCAAATCTCTCAGTCCCATGCCTACCTACCTACCTATCATAGGTAGGTAAGCATCCCATTCGTCCCATGCGACTGACTGCACATGCCACCGCACCTCTTCACCTACTACTAGTAGTCACCTAGTAGAGATACGTATCTGCACCGCCATGGAAGCAGGCCTGCATTAGGTAGGTAGTACGTACATACATGATGTGCCTTCCGAACAGGACTACTCTATCTATCTCTATGACACACCTAGGTAAGCACGCACGTAAGGTACCTACCTGCCTGCCTGCCTGTGTACGTATACATACATACGCGTACCTACCTTACCTTCCTCGAGGTAGGTCACAGGGCTAGGCAGGCAGGAAAGATCCATGATATGTAGATACCCCACCCCTGCGCACCTGCCACGCCTCTTTCGACACCCCGCCCGCCTTATCCACTTCATGTCCCTGTCCAGCAAGAGCTACCTGCCCAACACTACCTACATTACCCCGACCTCAGGTGGCAGTCATGGATCCTGCAATGCGATGGATGGATCCCTCCTTCCAACGCACTGGTTTGCGCCTGCTCCCGCCTCAGCTCCAACGCAACGCAGGTGCACCTCGCTGACCCCATCCTCCCGACCCCGTCTGTGTACTACCTACCTACTACTTTACTATACTCTGGCCCATCCAATCCACTCCCCCCCCCCATGCATCATCATACCTTGCCTTGCTTGACCCGTGCCACACAACTCTCTCTCTCTCCCACCACATCCATTCTTCGCAACATCGCCAACCCCAAAATACATATCATTGCTTGCTTGCTTGCTTGCTCGCTCGCTCGCTCGCCCGCTCGTCCATGCTTCCCTGTCCCTCCCTCAGCATTGCATCCCGCCATTTCATCTGCATTGTTTTACTCTTGCATGCGTAATCTATAATCGAACCCCCCCTCGCGCTACCGCTCGATATGGCTAAGAAGGCGCGCCAAAGGATCAGCTATGGTGAGTTCGTGTGCCGCCCTGCTTGCTACCTACGCTTCCCGTCGCATGCTGGCTGGAGGCCGACGGCTCAACCCCGCACCGCACCTTCACCCGCGCCGAGCGACACGAACCTCGACTTCCATCGCAACACTCGCACTCCTGGCATCCCCCTTGCTAATCGCCGAGTGCCGCAGTCCTCGAGCTTCCCGCTGGTTCCCAAGGCGGCGGCCACAGGCTAGGTGTCAATGGCCTCGCCGTCGACAAGGACAATGCCATCCTGTAAGATCCCGAGGCCACACCCCGTTCCCGACCTCCGCCATCGCCGTCTCTATCCATCCATCCCTCCCGCCCGCCCGCCTAACCGTCGCTGACATGCACCGCCTGCACACAGTTACTCGGGAGCCCGCGATGGCTATATCTGCGCATGGGACCTCAACCTCAACCTCCACGGCGGTGGCAGCGCCCCCCCCTCCGATACCAAGACCAAGACCACCTTTCGCTCCCAAACCCAGGCCCACATGGCCTGGATCAACGACATTGTCCTCGCAAACAACAACTCGGCCGTCGTCACCGCCTCCAACGACTTGACCGTCAAGGTCTGGCGCCCACACTCCGAGACGGACCACGTCCCCGCCACCATTGGGGAGCACGCCGACTACGTCAAGTGTGTCGCAACCCCGCCCGGCGGCTCTGTCAACTGGGTCGCTTCCGGCGGCTTCGACCGCAAGATATACCTATGGGATCTGAATGGAGGGGGCAAGACGCTCGAGATCGACACCCGCGGCGACGAGATTGCCGAGAAAGGCTCCGTCTATGCTCTGAGTGTTGGTCACAACATCATGGCCAACGGCGGCCCCGAATCTGTTGTCCGTCTATGGGACCCTCGCTCCGGCAAGAGGGTTACCAAGTTCGTCGGCCACACAGACAACGTGCGCGGCATCTTGCTCAACGAGGCCGGCGACAAGGTCCTGACCGCCAGCTCCGACCACACAATCAAGCTCTGGAGTGTCACGGCTGGTCGCTGCATGTACACCTTCACCATGCACGAGGACAGCGTCTGGTCCTTATTCTCGGACGATCCCGAGCTGGGCACCTTCTACAGCAGCGACCGCTCCGGTTTCGTCGTCAAGACGGATGTGCGAGGCAGCCATGAAGATTTGGACGAGGGACTCTCGGTCGCCGTGGCCCACGAGTCTCATTCTATCAGCAAGGTCGTGGCCGCGGGCGACTACATCTGGACCGCCACAAATACCTCGTCCATCAACCGCTGGTCCAATGTCGATACGGGTCCCAGCCTACAGCTCCCCGAGGCTTTCCGACGCCAACGCGCAGCATCCACAGCTTCGAGGCCCAGACAGCCGTCGAACCCACCGCCCGCCAACTCGCCAAAGAAGGAGATCTCTCCCAGGTCCATCTTGAGGATCTCCAACACGGCCGCATTCCCCATCCAGACCAACCCCGGCCCGGACTCCCCCCCTGCCGCTGGACACTCCGTGCCGCAAGCAACCGAGCCCATCAACCTGAACCCGGAGGAAACGATTGAGGGCCAGTTCGGTCTCGTCAAGCACAAGCTCCTGAACGATAGGAGGAGGGTCCTGACGCTAGACACGGCCGGCGACGTTCTCTTGTGGGATCTCATCAAGGTAAGCCGATCTGTCTTGGTGGAAACGCGAGCAGCAGCTGACGACTGCAGTGCCAACCGATTCAAAAGTTTTCCAAGAGGCATCTCGAGGACGTTGAGCCAGAAGTCAACACCCTCGAGGCAGTGGCTCCATGGTGCTCCATCGATATCAGCTCGGGAAGCTTGACCGTGGTCCTGGAACCGTTCAACTGCTTCGACGCAGAGATGTACGCGGACGACCTGGAGCTGGAAGAGCCGGTAGAGTTCCGGGAAGACCAGAGGAGTAAGCTGTATTATTACTACCTAGCTGGACGGGGCATTCACTAACATGGACCTAGTCAACCTTGGCAAATGGGTCCTTCGGTATCTGTTTTCCGGCTTGATCGACGAAGAAATCAAGAGAGACGAGGCGTACCGCCAGACGCTCAACGAGTCCGTGGAGCGGAGACTGGCGGCAAGCCGTGCGAACCCGCCATCATCAATAACTATCCCCGAAGGCGGCTCCTGGGACGAGAACTCGGGAACAACCCCGCGGGCCAACGGCTCCCACCATCCCATGACGCCCGGCATGGCCATCGGCCTGGCAACCCCGGGCACTTCCAGCAAGCTGCAGGACGTACCGGAAGGGTTGGCGACGCCTACAAGCCCGCTCGACAACAGGTCCCGGCCTTCCAGTGAGAAGGAGGACTACTTCACCAGTGCCATCGGGCCCATTGAGGGTGCTTCGAAACCCACAGCCGCGCCGGCGACGCCTGCCGAGCAGACGGCCCCTGCCGAGTCCAAAGCCAACGCGGACACGGGCAAAGACAAGGAAAAGGATGCCGTCAACGGAAAGGCCCCTAGCACGCCATTTGGTAAAAAGAAGTTTCGCATGAACATGGGCATGTCTTTTGGAAGCAAGAAGATTGGAAGATCCGCTTCGACGACCGCTCCGGAGAAGCCTGTCGTGGTGGACGAGAAGGCTGAGGAGTCGGAGGAGTCATCGACACACGAGAAGGAGGTGGACGACAGTTTTTTGGGCGCCATCCAGAAGATTCGCAACGACTACGACAAGTCACTAACAGACAACCCCGATAAGCTCATTGAGACCAAGGTCACTCCAAGCTTGGCAAACGACACGCCGGTGCTCAAGCTGCCCCCCGGCACAAAGGTCGTTCTCCAGGAAGAGACGACTGGTGGCAGCGCCAACATTTACCAGGGCACCGTGGAGACCGTGGGAAAGGGCGCGGACATTATTGAACAGCGTGGTCCCATGTGGCTGGGAGAGGTTCTTCTCACGAACCAGATTCCTTTCAAGGAGCCAGTCAAGGTCTCGTTTGTGCTTCAGCCCTGGCAGAACAGCCTGCCCGACATCGCAACGACGGACGGCAACAACCGCCTCAACGCCAACAGAATGCTGCGAGTTAAGAAGATCCTGGCCTACGTTGCTGAGCGGATCGACCCCCAGCCCGAAAATCCGGAGCCGGGTGCGCTCCTGCCTCACGAGTACTTGGAACTGTACTGCAACGACCAGGTGAGACGGCTCCGCCTGCATCCTCTCGTGTGCTCCGTGCTGACTTGAATAGCTCCTCCCAATCACCATGACTCTCGCGACCCTGCGAGCCCACATCTGGAAAGGCGGTAACGACGTCCAGCTCCAGTACAAGGCGAACGGCCGCAAGCAGATCCCAAACCCGCCATCCGAGCCCCGGGCCGCGGAATCTGATACGGCCCCGTCGCAAGGCACCGCGACACCCCCCCAGGCGACAGTATAGTCTCGGCTGTCTAGTTGGTGGCGACGACAGAGGTCACGTTTGCGAGTGCGCGGATACCGGGCGGAGAAATTCAAGGTCAATCGAGTGACCGACATGGCAGTCCAGCAAAAGTACCTGCAGCAGGCTGCATCGCAAATCACGGTGCCGTCGTCTTCGTCGACGGCACCGCCTCCTCCGGCTTCGCGATAGGGTCGGATGGTCAACAGTGTGCGACCAACCAGGGAATACGGCTGGTACAGAGGCCGTTTGATGTTTGTAAAGTACTCATGGACAATTGGTTCGTGTACAATAACGCGGACCAAGAAGTACGAGCGGGGCGGCCTATGACTTCTATCAGTACGGGTATTATGGCGTTTTTTTCAGTAATGTACATGGCGGAAAAGTTGTCGAGCGCAGCCCATCTATGCAATGCGGCTGGATACCTCAGCATATTTTATACAGCGAAAAGGGGGAGGGGACACGGGTGCGCTCACCCTCCCCCCCAAATACAGAATCGTTCTTTTCATGCCGTCAGTTGCCCTCCTTTAGATCATGACACATGATGCTTGTACGAGAGTGCGCGGGGCGCACGTCTACCTCGATAACACTCCCTTCCCCCGCCCCCCAAACCCCTGTAAGATTATCATGACAGCACGGCACCGGTCAGGGTGTTGGAGGCAAACTGGTAGCTGCCGAGGAAGATGGCGCCGCCGATGCTGATCCACATGACCCTCGGACCGATGCCGGCGAAGAAGGGGCGGATGCCGTGCTCCTTGTATATGGTCTTGAGGACGTCGGCGACCCTTTCCTTTTGCTGGCTCAGCATGACCCTCGTCTTGAGCACGTCGAGGGGCGTGGTGATGCCGGCGGCGGCGGCGCCGGCGACGCTGCCGTACAGGGCGCTCTCGACGGCGCTGACCTCGTACTCTGTCTGGCGGGCGGCGCCGGCGGGGTCCAGCTTCCAGTTCCTGTTCTGCTTGCGCTCGCGGCCCCAGCGCTTGAGGCGCTCCCAGAGGGGGAACTGGATGATGGTGAAGGGGACCTCGCGCAGGACGGTGATGGACCAGCCGCGGTAGAGCTCGCGCCAGACGCCGGCGAGGCCGGCCGGCGTGTTGTACTGGGCGAGGATGGAGCGGAAGGCGAGGAGGGAGGAGCCGCCGTGCTGGCCGGCCTGGGCGCGCTGCTTGACGACCTCTGTGGGGACGCGGACGGCGCAGGCGGCGACCTCGCCGAGGGAGGCGGCGAGCATGTGGGAGACGGGGTCGACCCAGGCGGCGGTCTTGCGGGACGACGAGGAGGGGGAGGAGAGGGAGGCGAGGCGGGAGGAGATGAGGGACTTGGAGCCCTCGTAGGTGCAGAAGAAGAAGGCGGCGCTCGGGGCGGAGCCGATGACGGCGGAGCCGATGCCGCGGTAGATGCCGGTGAAGCCGCCCGAGGGGAAGAAGCCGGCCGAGGACTGGAGGCGGGTCTTGAGGGTGTCGAGGGGGAAGAGGGAGAGGTCGACGGTGGTGCCGGCGATGCCGCCGGCGAGCAGGGCCGTCGTGAAGGGGGGGTTCGAGGAGGACATTTTTCTGGAGGGGGGTTCGGAGGATTGACTTGTTTTCTGGTCGTTGCTAGAGGGGGGGTGGGTGTGGGTGTATGCGCCCCGAGAATAATCGACGATGGACGATTTCGAGCGTGCGACGGAGAGAAGTGGTATATAGCTCGATTGGAGCGATTGGATGGTGGAAAAGAGCGAAAGGCCGGAGCCTGATTTTAAGACGACGGCGGCGGCGACGACGACGACGAAGAAGAAGAAGCAATCATTGGTGCTGTTGAGAGAGAGGTGTGTTTATGAGAATAGGCGTAGACGTCGCGAGGTGTTGCAGGAGATATCGGAGCTGCGATCGGCTGTTCACCCGCACACCCAACCCAATCCATCCAACAACCCTTGCGCGTATTAAAAAAAATAAAAAAAAGACTACGTACGGCAGGGGTCCTGCCTGCGTTGGAGCTCGGAATCCAGGGACTAGGAATTACCCAGACGCTTGGGAAATCTTTCCTCCGAAAGGACCGAGCTCGGCTTGGCTTGGCTTGGCTTGGTCGGAGCTCCCCTACCGACGCGCGGGCGGACGGCCGAAGCTCCATTTTCCATTTTTATTTTTATTTATTTTTATACTTACTTTACTACCTACGTATGTTTGTCTTCCTGCTTTTCTATCTAGGTACCTACCGACGACAGTGTCAGTCAGCGTGTGTCTGGCTTCCCGAGTCTCGCCGATTCGTCAATTGACGAACAAAACCCTCAATTGATCTCGTCGAGCTTGTCCAAGGAAGAAAGAAAAAAAGAAAAAAAGACGAAACTCCACGAACGAACCCGCCACCACACGATGGAATGGGCCTCACCAACCCCCCGCCGCTCGCGACCGCAGCAGCATCAGCAGCAGCAGCCGCCGCCCGCCAGTACCTCCACCCGACGCCGAAACCCATAGGCATCTTCGAGTTCATCGACGCCCTCAGCGCCGCCGCCCCGCCCCGCTTCCCCCATGCCCGCACCGCCCTGCCGCGCCGCATCGGCCTCGCCGTGTCGGGCGGCGTCGACTCCATGGCCCTCGCATACCTCTTCAACCGCCTCCGAGAGGTCAGCCCGCTCATGCGCGTCGTCGACAACCCGCTGACCAAGATCACGGCCCTCGTCGTCGACCACGGGCTCCGCCCCGGCAGCGACGCCGAGGCCCAGGCCGTCGCCCGCGAGCTCAACAACTTCCGCCACCTGAGCTGCCGCGTCGACACCGTCAACTGGAGGGCCGAGGGCGTCGACGGCGACCCGGCCGCCCTGCCCAACCTCGAGAGCGCCGCCCGCCGCGCCCGCTACCGCCGCCTGGGCATCTTCTGCGCCGCCCTGCACGTCGAGAGCCTCTTCCTCGCCCACCACCAGGACGACCAGCACGAGACGGTGCTGATGCGCCTGCTCGCCGGCCACGGCAGCCGCGGGCTCCGCGGCATCTCCCCCGCCGCCAACATCCCCGAGTGCTACGACATGCACGGCGTCTACGAGAGCGGCCACGTCGACGACCAGATGACGCGCGCCCCCCACGTCAGCTTCCGGCCCCCCAAGAGGGACTGGAAGTCGATGCGCAGGGAGCTGCGCTCCGAGCTGGACATGGACCTCTACGCCGCCGAGCTGCGCGCCGGCCTGCAGGTCGGCTGGCACGAGGGCCCCTACGTCGACGCGCTCTCCTCCCGCGCCGCCACCGCCGCCGCCGCCATCTCGGCGTCGGCCAAGGCGAGGGCCGCCGCCGCCGCCGCCGCCGCGCGCAGCATGCCCCGGATCCCCGTCGAGGACGCCGGCGTCATGATCTACCGGCCGCTGCTCGGGTTCGGCAAGGACAGGCTCGTGGCGACGTGCGAGGCCAACGGCGTCCGCTGGTTCGAGGACGCGACCAACGCCGACCGCACGCTGACGACGCGCAACGCCGTGCGCCACATGGTGCGCGAGCACGCGCTGCCCGCCGCCCTGCGCAGGGACGCCGTCCTGCGGCTCGCGGCGCGGTGCGACGCCCGCGTCAGGGCCCAGGAGCGCGAGGCGGACCGGTGGATCCGGAGGGGCGTCGCCGCCGAGTTCGAGCCCAACGTCGGCACCCTGGCCGTCCGGCTGCCCGACATGGGGGTGCCGCCGCCGCCGCCGCCGCCGCCGCCATCGCCTCCTGCCCCCCGGGCGCGGCGGGGGACGAGGACGAGAACAAGAACTAGAACAAGAACTAGAACGAGGGGGAAGTCGATGTACGACGACGCGAGGCGGGAGCTGCGGCTGGCGCACAGGCGGCTCATCGCGGCGCTGGTGGTGCGCAGGCTCGTCGCCTTCGTCTCGCCCGACCGGAACCCGCCGCAGCTCTCGTCGCTGCAGACCGTGGTCGGCAGGCTCTTCCCGTCGCTGCTCGCGGACGGCCCCGCGGACGGCAACGGCGGCGGCGGCGACGGCGGCGGCGACCCGACGAGCGCCGCCCCGCCCAAGGCCTTCAACCAGGCCTCGGTCCTCTTCCTCCCCGCCGGGCCCGGCAGGTGGTGCCTCGTCCGCGAGCCCTACCCCTCGCTGCACCCGCTCCCCGAGCTGGACTTCTTCACGGCCAAGAAGCTGGACGAAAGGCGGTACCCGGTCTTCCCGCCGACCAGGTGGAGCGCGCCGTCCGAGGCTTCTGATGCTGCTGCTGCTGCTGCTGCTGATGCTGCTGAACACGGTGGCGGCGGCGGTGACGATGGCGACAAGCCTGCGGCGGCTGCTGCTGCTGCTACCAAGGTCGTGGCGGACAAGGAGAAGATCGCGCAGCTGCACCGCCAGCCGCTGCCGGTGCCCGAGTCCAAGTCGAGGCGGTGGTACTCGTGGCGCCGCTTCCACCTCTGGGACGGGCGGTTCTGGATCCGCGTGCGGGGGCGCGTCAGGGCCGTCTTCCGCGTCGCGCCGTTCGCGCCCGTCCACGGCAAGGCGTTTCGGGAAGCGCTGGGTCGGGGCGGCCAGGCGGCCGGCGAAGCCGCCAACGCCGACGACGACGACGACCTATCCACCGCCACCGCCACTGAGGAGTCCGGCAGCGTCAGGATAGGCGTCACCGGCGGCGGCGGCGCGACGACCGCCTCCGCAGACGACGGCGACGCCAGGGCGCGGCTCGAGGGGATCCTGAAGCGCTTCGCGCCGGGCAAGGTGCGGTACACGCTCCCCGCGCTGTACGCCGTCAACCGCGACGAGGAGACGGGCGAGGAGATGCTGCGGATGCTCGCGCTGCCGACGCTGGGCGTCCGCCTGCCCGGGCTGGAGCGGTGGGTGCAGTACGAGGTCCGGTACCGCAAGGTGGACACGCGTCTGTTGGACGGCGGCGGCGGCGGCGGCGGCGGCGACACAGTAGGAGGAGGAGCACGCGAGAGGACGCCGAGGGACGCCGCGGTGCTGAGGAAGAGGGCGCTGGAGGAGGGCAAGGCGGAGGAGAGGCTCAGGAGGCGGCTCAGCGGGGCGCGGCGGGAGCGGCTGAGGGGCTCGCCGCGGGCGAAGACGAGAGCCGCGCCGCGGTGTAAGAGAAAAGACCCCGGAGTTTGGTCGGTAAAGCGTTAGATACCCCACCCCGTGTATTACCTCGAATTGGCTTCTTTTTTTTTTTTTTTTTTCATGAACACCAAGGTTGGTTCCCTCTTCCGCGGGGGGTCCAAGACTCGCATTCTGTTTCACGACCCCAAAAAAGAAAAAGAAAAAAAGGACAAGGAAGAAAAAGGAAAAGGAAAAGGAGAAGAAAAAGAAAACGCAAGATCAAGAACATCATTTGGGCAAAGGCGAATCACTATGATATGTGGGTCCCGCGGGGGGTTAGACCATATAAGATCAGCCACATACATGCCCAAGGGGTCTAAGGTACAAGACGATCCATCCACCTAGCCTTGGAATTAGAGAACGTCCTCAGTCGACCACACATCACTGGGTTTCAAACGGTCAATCCAAACGTGTTTACCATGGCTCTCGAGCTCTACATTCCACCCTGCATCAAATCTCCTGCTGGCCATCTGCATCCACCGCGTATTGAGCAGCCCCTCAGAGTCCAGATCGAAGGTCCGCGAGAATCGATCGAAAAGCTCCTCCCGTCTACGGTGTGGGAGACTAGTCTAGTAGAACAGAAGTTTCCCCAGACGGCCGGTCCGGCGCTTGCGGCGCTGGCCTTTCGGCACATTTACGGGATAGGTGTCCGTCCTGACGTCCGCGGTGATATGGTCGTGAGGGACGAATACATGGGATGGGTTCGAGAGGACAATAAGACATTAGAGTGAGTCCTAACATCATCCTAACCAAATTGGTTGGAACTAATGTGTCTCTTGATAGGGATATTGATTACTACGGTGTGACGTTTGATCATCTAGTTCCCCTCGATGATCTTGATCCAGAAGTACTACAAATCAACATCATTGAGATGGACGGTGATAATGGCGAATATGCGAATAAGTATTTGGCATTCTCAGTTGATGCATCGCAATATACGGGGAAGAGAGTGTTGGCCGTTCCCAGATGCTGCCAGAAACGAAAGGGCACACAAGATCGCCAAAGGGTGAACGAATCGGTTTTGGAAAGGGACGGGTTGCCGGGACAAACACTGTGAAGGTTGTGGTCGACGATTTGTCTCGACACTCGAACAAAGTGCATAAGGAACCGAGGGTGCTCGGTTGACGGACAATGATGTCGCAACGTGTTCCAATAGGGACAGTAGCGAGCGGGCACTATATTGGGAACTGGAATAAACTCCATGGGATCGTATGACCTGTAGAGGCCTGGTAGGCATTTCCATCCTGCATATATTCATCAGGTGATCTAGGTAAGGAATTCGAGGTTGCGTCGCCTCGCTGGTATGTATGGTGCTAAAAACATGTGTAACTGAAAAGACTTGCCCATCCACCAAGGGGGGCTTCTGTCCGAACGCCGTAATTTTCGATAAAAAATAAATAAAAAATAAAAGCCAGTCTGAATCTCGTAACGACAGGCATATACCATCCCTCGTCCGACCCGGTCTTTGGACCGTCCTCCCCCTTCGCCCCCTCTCGTCGCACATAACAGCGTGATTGTCCATCCGCATATTTCCCGCATATCCGGATGTTTGACGTTGATTACTCCAAAAACCTTGTTTCCTTTGTGCGTCGCTCGTTTACCCCCTCCGTCTGCACCAACCTGGACTTAACTTAACCAATGACCAGAACCTGGTCACCAGAGATACTGCTGAGCGAGACGTCAGAAGACGGGATTGGGCCCTTGTGCGCAAAGACGGCCCTGGGCCAGGTCGTCTTGCTGTCGAGCTTGACGTCCTTGCCGCGGATGTCAATCTTGCCGCTGTTGCTCTCGGCCTTGATGACGCCCTCCCACGAGGCCGGGTAGCGGATCTCAGAGTTCCCGCTGATGGTGCTGTGGCTGGAACTGAAGCGGCGGATCGGCGGCTGGCCGTTGGCCATGAGGTCGCGCTCCTCGGTCTGGGTGGAGGCGTCTGCCGATGAGCGTCTGACTACCGGCCACGCGTCGGCCCATTGCCCGGCCGAGAGGGGGGTGCTGCGTCTGAATGGGTTTCCGATGCCCGGGATGAACGGGGCGCCCGCCGGCACGCGGGGGAGCTTGGGGATGTTGGGCACGGGCACGGGCAGGGGGTTGGTGGGGATGTCGACGGGTTCGTCGGGCTTGGCCCTCGGCCTCTCCACCCCGGGCGTGCCCTCGGTGCCCGCGATGTCGACCCAGAGGGGCTCAAGCACCTTGACAGCGACGTTGCCGCTCTTGGTGTTGGTGTGCAGCTCGGGCTCCCCGAGGGACTGCAGCAGGCTGACGTTGAACACGGGCAGGAGCTCGACGGCGAGGTCGCCGCTGATGGTCTTGGCAAAGGCGATGGTGGTGAAGGCGACCCAGGCGCGGATGGAGCCAGACTTGGCGTCGATCGTGGTGATGTAGTCGCGGGGCGGGATGACGGTGTCGGGCTTGGCGCTGCTCGCCGCCTGGTCGAAGGGTTCCTTGACGCTGATGGAGCCCGAGATGGTGGTGACCTCGAGGACGGCGGGACGCGGCGCGGACTCGAGGACCGGTTGGGGGTTGACGTTGGCGCGGATGTCGCCCGACTCGGTCGTAATCTTGAGGGAGTCGTAGAGCGGCCACGAGCCCGCGATGTCGCCGGAAATGGTCTTGACGGCAATGTCGCGTGAGCCGAGGCGATACGTGCCAGAGGGCTCGGCGGGTGTGCGGACGTCGCCGGATATAGCGACAATCTCTAGGCCGTTCTTGATGGTGATGGAGAGGTCGTCCGCAAGCCGGACATCGAGGTGCGTCGCGCCTAGATAAAGATGCGACAGCTCGGCGTTTTCGGGTACCCAAACAGTAGCGCGAACGGCCACGCAGGGACGAAGAGAGCGGGTCCATTCGATGCGCTGAGGGGTCTTGATCAAGAGACGTTGAGACCCCGAGTCCCACTCGACGCCGACATCGAGGCCCTCGTGGTTGGCGACGACCTCGAGATTGACAGAGGGTCCAGGAGCGCGGCCAGCAAGGCGGCGAACGACGAGTTCGCCGGTGAGCCGAGGCTGGTACCCGCGGATCGGCGCGTCATTCTCAACGGCTTGAACGACGCTCAGGGTCTTGTCCGGGTCGAACGACACGCCAAAGACCTTGCCCCCGAAGCGATACTCTGACTGCAGGCACGTACTCGCAGGGTTCCAGGGCATGGGGCTGTCCGCCGGCTCGCCGGGCTGGCTTGGGTCAGAAGGACCGACCTTGATGGGCTGGCCGGTGACGGGATCAAGCTCCTTTATGGGTTCCGTCGAGGGGGATTTATCAGACGGCTACGGGGGTTAGCTTTAGGACAGTAAGCGAGGGCGTGGGTTATAGTATACATACCACGTTTATGACAGTTGAGGCCAGCATGCTGAGGAAGCCGGTCAGTGTGAAGAAGACCAAGGCGACAAGGAGGGCCGTCTTCAAGGAACGTCTCGAAGCCCAAGGGAACTTCTTGAGGACCCTGTCCTTCCATGACGGCGAGGGCCTCGGGTCATCGTTGTCGTACGGGTCGTCGCCCATGCTCTCGGGGTCGCGGCCCAGCAGGCGGGCCTCTTCCTCGGATGCTCCCATGTTGTTGCTGAAGGTCTGGTAGTTCCTGGAAGGTGTGGGGGATGACGCTAATGGGGACGTGGGCGACGGCGTGTAGGCGGGAGGTGCTTCTCTGGGGATACGGAACAGCGAGGCCGGGTGTGAGTACAGGCTCCTGCTCGGATGAGTCTGGGGCGTGCGCAGGGGAGCGTCGGCAGAGGGCGCGTAGGGTGTATAAGACGACGAGCTCTGGGCGGTGTTGGAGAAGGAGTAAGTATACGCAGTCGGCGTCGTCGGCGTCGTTGTTGTGTGCGATGGCGTCGCCTCGCTGTCGGCGGCAGTAGAGGAACCGTCGTAATAGTGATGGTCGTCTGCGGGGTTGGCGGGTGACGAGGTCCTACCAAGGGGCGGCGAGTTCAGCCTCGACTCTTGCCGTGCTTCGTGGTCTTTCTTGGATGTAGAAGAGGACCCCTCTTGGTGCAAACGCAGCGACGGGTCCTGGACGAGGACGTTGGGCACATGCGGCACGCCGGCAGAGGTGGGAAAGGTGGCGTCTGTTACGTCGTCCTGGCTGTTGAAGTGTTCCTGTTGCGGAGGGTATATTCCGCCGGCTGACGACGATGTACTGTTCTGGAAGTAGCCGTCGGTAGGTGAGAGGTGAAGATCGAGGTCGTTGCCGTCGTCCGTGACTTGATCATCATAGTCGGAGTCGTCGGCCGAATACAAGTTGTCGGAATATGGGGCCGGCATGGCGGCGGGATCTATTTCGGTCTCCCTGCTTTGTACTATAGGTATCGTTACCGCGTAATGTTTTGCTTGGACTTCGTCTGATGTGTTGCAACGTTCTGTTTCCAACTGCTGGGTCCTCTGATGTTTGAGCTCCTACCCCTTGTTCTGGAACGGAACCTCAGGTGGTAGTAGGTAGAGCAGACAGTCAACCGTAGTGAATGGTAGTGACTGATTCGCGAAGGGCCTTGGCTGATACACGCAACGTCGTAGACGGGGAAAACGGATGCCAAGAAACGGTGTCAAACAGTCCAGACGAAAGCAAGCAAGCTTCTGTCCCACAACGGACGGAATGCTGACCAGCTGAGCGCTTCACGATTGAATTGACGGCACGCGAGTCGCTTAGAGGAGGTTGTGCTTTGTCACGATGCAATTGTCGTAAGACTTGTAAAGGCAGGAATGAGGAACTGTTGGGTTGGGTTGGGGCCGCGACGAAGTCTGCGCGTTCACTTGGTCGAGATAGGAAGAAGGGGGAAGAATGGACGGGTGGTTGGATGGATGGACGTGGACAGAGTAGAGTGACTTGACTGACACGGAAGAGAATGATAGAAAGGAACCAACCAACCGCATGATTGATTGATTGATTGCATTGCATTGAGCTATCCCCTCTCAGGAAGAGAGGGACTTGGCCGACCGACCGCAATCCCCATGGCATGGCATGGCATGGCGCCTGTACCCGATGGATGCGGCGAAGGGATTTGGACATACATGGCGACAAGCAACGGCGCCAAGGAAAGGCGACAAGGAAAGGCGACTCGTCAGCTCGTCGATCAGGGAAGATATGAGACTGCGTACCGTCACCGCGGCCGACAGCGTCGTGGGCGACTTGTTCGACTACCGCCGCCGTGAGACAGACACACGCACACCCCAGTCATTTAGCTGCTACCGCTGCAAAACTGACTGCTACGCTGCAGCTCCTCTTGCGTGACACGCTTGCGCCCCCAAACGAAACAGGAAGCTGTTTAACGGGGAAAAGGCGTGTGTTGTGTTTTGCGGCGGGGAGTCGATTGGTAGTTTCGATGGTGGAGAATGTCAGACGAGCCGGCCACCAATCCTTTTCTAGGTAGGTAGGCATGCAACCTTGCAAGGCAAGGATGAAGAGGTGAAAGTACCAGGACCAGGATTCCGGTGCAATCTGACATGCCACTAGGTACGAAGTACGAAGTAGGTAGGAGACAGACTGACAGGGGGGCGCGCAGAAAGCCAAGCAGCAACTTTATCCGTCAGCAACGGAATGAATGCACACCAAAATCAAATCCCTCGCCGAGGTGGACCATCTTTTGCCCGATATTACTACGAAGTATGTACTTACCTACTAGGTACGCTGACAAAAGTTCCCCTGCCTGAGCTCGCCCACCGCCCGTCGCCGGATATCGCTTCCAAGCAGGTGGGCGGGGGATGTTTGTGCTGTGCCGTTTCCCAAGGGTGGGTTACGAATCACAGACGACGCCTGCATCTTCACTACCTAGGTAACCAGTGTCCATCAATCAAGCTTATCCGTCATCTGACATTTGCCTGGAAGGACACACGGGGTGACGACGATCGCAACGTAAGCTTTTTGTGTACGTGGTAGGGCAGCCGCCAAGCAATCTGTCAAGCTTTTTTTCTTCTCCTTGATCGTCATGAATCAATCTTGGCTTTCTAGAGGCACGAGACTGACTCATTCATCCATTGGAAGCAAAGCACATGCTTCATAAAAGGCCCCCATCCCCCCCCCGGTTGTCAAAGTCACCATAGCCTCGACTGGTCAAGCAGTGCATGCACCACATCCACATGGACATCGGCCGCTAACACGCCGGCGTTCCTCTGTATTGAGCACTCATATATGTATATATATATATATATCTGGGGCGGCTCGAACTGACGTGTTTTCGGCTCGGTTTCTCTCCGCCCCCGCATCAATCAAGTCTTCTGGTATCTCTCCCCATGTCTTCCAAACGCCATGGACAATGGCTATGTAACAAAAATGGGCAGCCCACCCCTCTAGGGTCAGTAAAAGGCAGCCCTACAGACAGCCAGACAGGCAGACAGACGCATTCCAATTCCTCTCCTGAATGATTCAAATACGACATCGTCCCATGTCATGCTTCGGTCAGCACTCCATAGCGATTCCAATCCCTTGTTTCCCGCCTTGCAAGTTTTCCTCCTTACTCCAAGCCAAGGAGTCTCTTTGTGTTTTCGTACACAACCCAGGTGATGCTCAATGCCGGAGCAACCTTGAGCAGGTTGGGTGTGAGTCCTTTGTACATGCCCCGCATGCCCTCGTTCTTGAGCGTCTGCTGTGCAACATCCACGATGCCTGTGTACGTCGCAGGGTGCATGACGGTGCCTTGGGTCTGGAGACGAGTACGGAGGACATTGAGCGGGTACACCACCGATGCTCCAAAAGCGCCGCTGGTGGCCCCAATGATGCCAGTCATGACATTGCCTGGCTTGGCGTCTTCTTCGTGGATGCCACGGTATTTCGACATGTATTTTTTGTACGAGGTTTTGAGGAACTCGAATGTGCCCATGTCGATGGCACTATATGGGAACATGCCCAACAGACCCATGGTGACGCCGCGGTAGGCAATGCGCACACCACCGGCCTGCCACATCTTTTTGGCCGTGTCGAGAACAAGAGCATTGCCCGAGAGGCCGCCCTGGACTGTCGATGTCTGGAGTCTGAACTTGAGTGTATCCAACGGGTATACACAGAACCTGAGGGTGCAGCGTCAGCAGTGAAACATAAGAGGGCAAAGAGGGCTGTGACAGCTCAAAGATGACAGAAAGGACAACAGCAACTCGTCCATTGAACAAGCCGTGTAGGGATGTTGACCGGCGGTACAAGCGACAGTCAGGGAGGGCCTGGGGAAAACTCACTGAGCAACCATGCCAGCGACGCCACCCGCAACAAATTTCGAGTAGCTGTTGATGTTTGTGGGATCGTTGTGGCCCTCGAGCTTAGAAAGGGTTCGCTTTGCAGCCTCATACGACCCGAACTTGATGGCACTCTCAGGCATAATCTTGATGACATTGAGTCCATTGCCTTGTTCAGTCAGCCAAAAGATTTCCCCGGATGTCTCTTTTCCCTATCTACACTCGCTCTTTGCCACGTTGGCGAACCCCGGGAATTCGAAGCTTCAATGTAGAAAAGCATGCTAAAAAAATTGAAAAGGAAAAGGAAAAGGAAAGGGAAAGAAGAGGCCATACCTGCAAACAGACTCCTGACACCTCCAGCCTTCCAGAGATCCTTGACGGCGTCTCCGAAGGGTTTGACTGCATTGCGAAGGGCGAGCAGTGGACGTCCCTGCCTGAGGGCGGTGGCGGCAGTCTCGGAGCTCGCTCGAGTGTTGACAAGAAGGTAGACCTTCAGTCGATCGAGGGGAGCGGTGGCGGTCCGCGATAGTCCTCCGGCGACGGCACCCGCAATGAAGTAACCTGGATCAGGGGCGAGGTCAGTCAGTCTCTTGGTCTTGGGTGCTACAGTTGCATCTGAGCTGGAGCTGGAGCCTTGCTCAGAGCTGGAGCCTGTGACCCGGTTCGCTTGAGAGGTGCCGACGCCGGGGAGTCTTGGAAGGATGCCTGCGCGCTTCTCGTCTGCGGCCTCGATGCACGCCTGCAGCACCGCTGCCTCCATGTTCATATTGTTCATGTTGGCGCTGGTACCTGAATAGCCCGGAGGAGGAGATATTGGCAATACGATCGGTGTTTGCCGCTGCTGCTGCTGCTGCGAGGCAGAGGAGGAATCCGTGGAGGAAGTGAAGCTGTTACTGCTGCTTCTGCTGCGCGGTGGACTATTCCGTGGTTGCCGTTGTTGCTGCGTTGTTGAATTGGGAAGTGGCGGCAAGGCTGCTTCTTCCTGGGAAGGCACGGCCACGACCACGGTGTGGCCGTTGCTGTCGATGAGAGGCTCGTCGGTGGAAGAAGGGGATGCGATCCTGAAAATGGATCCAAAGAGGGTTTGCAGAAGGAAGCCGGTCGTACCTGAGCTCTCAAGTGTCTCCTCCGATACCATCGAGTCGCCTTCAGCAGAGAGGGTGACGATGGAAGAATAATAGTCCAGCACGGCCTTCAAGGGTGCATGGCTGTTTTGTGTCGGCATAAATAAAAGAAAATCCCTGAGCACATCGGTCCTCTTGTCAGTGAATCTGCTGCTGTCGGAGAAAACAGACCAGGTCGCGCCGGTAGAAGGGGGAAAAAAACAAACTTGGACAGAACCAAGGAAGGTGACGCGAAGGTCAGTTTTCCGCCTCTGCTCTTACACCGAGCTACACCGAGGGCAAATCGCCATCTCCCGTACGCCCTTTACGCCTCTATCTACGCGACTACAGAGCATACGGGTGCAGACCAAGGCTAGAAGTGAAACGACCAAGAACATGTCCATACTTACCGCCATTCTTCAAAGCTAATGTAGCCATCGTTGTTCATGTCTATGTCGGCGAAGAAGGCACCGAGCTTGCGCATCGGCACAACAAGCCCAGCCCGTCGAAAGGCCTCCTGCAGCTCCGTCTTGTCGAGTCGGCCATCGTTGTCCTTATCTATGGACTGGAACAGAATCATCAGTTGCGTCTCGGTCTGCTCGACAAAGAAGCGGAACTCTGCAAGGCGGGTGTTGTCATGGTCAGCAGCTATTCCCTCAGGCCACATGACAGGGGGAACCCGGCCCATAGCTTCAGCCTCAGCCCGGCTCCCACGATGGAGCTCACCTTCGTATTGGATTTTACCGTCGCGGTTCGTGTCAACGACGCTCATGGTTTTCCGCAACATGTCGTCTGCATTTTTCATGGCTGCAGCGCAAGGTCAGCCAACCCAACTGTACAGGAGCTTCGGGCAAGGCAAGGATTGATGCTGACGGTGATCCATCTTCTTCAGCCCCTTCTGCAGCCCCTTGAAGTCCAAGTGTCCTGAGCCATTAGGGTCCAATTTCCTCCAGAGGTCCTCGACCCGTTTATCCCGCTGGTTCTGTGATTCATCCGCCTCCATCCGGCGCTCTGCAACCCATTCTGTTACCCCCATGGCGGCGGCGGCATCAGGACGCAGGGCTGTAGAGTCGAGGTTTCGGGCTCGACGCGGAACTCATAAGGCGGCGGCGGCGGCGGCGGGTACGGGTACGGGTATGGGTTGGATCGTAGAGTATATCGCGGGGCTTGTGTCTCTCTCTTTCTCTCAGGAAGACATGGCGGGAACGAGGGTTCAAGAGTGCGTTGTGTTGTCGCGACACACTTGCATGCTGCAAGTCACAAGGACTGACGTAGGGGGGGGGGATCGCGAGGTGCATCGACCAAGAAAAAGTAGAACCGCCTGCCGCAAGTGGTTCGCGCCGAAGCCACGGCGTCAAAAGCTCGGCAACATGGGGGTGGGAGAGTGGGGTTCCACTGTGAGACAAGCGAAGCAATCAGCTGCCGCCAATTAGCACTGCTTCCGAGAGCTGCCAGTGTTCCAGCAATGAGCTTCAGTGCTGTTTCTGCTCGTTTCTGAAAGTCCCCTACTAATACACCACCTACCTGGGTACCTACCTACTACCTAGGTAGCTAAGGCGGGCATCTTCCGTCTTATCGCTTATCGGCTATTGGGTGTGTATCATGTACTGTACGTACTGTATTACTTACCTATCACTAGCCACAACCTATCCGTAGTTGGTCCCTGACTCCCAGTACCTTGGGTATTGATTAGCCACTCGCTGACGCGACGCCGCTCTGTCTCGTTCTCCAACCATCTACCGTGTCCTCTCATCAAAATTATAGAGGTATCACCGACACATATCATGTCATAGGCTCCGACGCGAGCACCAGGGGGAGGTCATCATGGCTGCCAATTACTGGGAATCGACTCAGCGTCGCTTCTGGCTCTTCTCCAAAGACGAACTCCAAGATGTCCGCCAGAAACTCGAAGACGACAATGCCGAGCTCGTCCAGATGTTCCCCCTTCCGCAACCGCGGCACCTGGCCATATTCTTTAATCAACGTGAGTTGTTGTTTGGGGCTTCCAGGCAGGTCCGCTGTGCTGTCCGTCCGTCTGCTGACTCGCTCCGCCTTCCAGAGGTTAACCGTCTCGGTAAACGAATGGTCATCCGGCAGCAAGCCATGGCCACCGCCCAGGTCTACATCAAACGCTTCTATACCAAGGTCGAGATCCGCCGAACGAACCCCTACCTGGTCGTCGCGACCGCCCTTTACCTGGCCTGCAAGATGGAGGAGTGTCCGCAGCATATCCGGTTGATCGTCAGCGAGGCTCGCTCGTTGTGGCCCGACTTCCTTAGCCTCGATACCTCGAAGCTCGGCGAGTGCGAGTTCTTCATGATTTCTGAGATGAGCTCCCAGCTCATAGTCCACGCGCCGTACCGAACCCTGAACAACTACCAGCAGGAACTGCACCTGACACAAGATGACGTGAACCTGGGCTGGTCAATCATCAACGATCATTACATGACGGACCTGCCCCTGCTGTATCCGCCGCACATCATTGCCCTCACCGCAATCCTGCTCGTGCTGATCCTGCGCCCGTCTTCGAACATGACCGGCTCGAACCAACCGACGGCTGCAGGCATCGCTGCCGCGAGTGCGGCGCTGGCCCAGGCCCAGGGGAGAGTGCCAGGACTGCCTCCCACGCCAGGGACGCCAAACCCAGCGGATAAGGAGAAGCAACCAGAGGCTAGGTTCGGCCGGGTGCAGCGCTACGGTGCCTGGCTGGCCGAGTGCAACGTGGAAATCCCCCCCATGGTTGATTGCACCCAGGAGATGATCTCGTTCTACGAATGTCACGATCAGTACAACGACAAGCTTACCCGCGAGCAAATCAACCGTTTCGTCAAGGCAAGGGTCCTTGACAAGTGATTGGGGCCCGATTTTCCCTGCTTCACGACCAGTGTGTGCAATACACGCTGAATTGCAAATATCGGTATTGGAATTTGGACACAGAATGAATGGATGACGTCACAACGAGGCAACAAGACAGGAACAATAGACATCTCTCCATGGTTTCATATTTGCGGATGGCACCCCTTCGGTCAAAAGAAAACGGTACAGCCAAGCTCGCCCACCCAGGGAAATCCTTTCTTGCATGCTGCAATCGGCTGGGCAATAACTTGATCCGAGGATCTGGACGCTGAGCTCAGCCAAGGAGCTGGACAATGGAGTTGTATGCCGCCTTGGGGTTGAAGCTGCCATCGAAGAGGAGAGGGTTGGCTCCCGTTCTCCACGAGTCCTGCGCGGCCGTTAGCACCGAACCCTCGAAGTAGCAACGATACCGCGTTTGGTAAACCGCAGCGGCGACGAGCACACTTTGCACATACCTTGTCACTGACGCCCCAGACGGTGATGCCCACGCACTTGGAGACGGCGAGACAGGCGCTGACGACGGCGTTGTAGTCAGCCGTGGGCGCGTTCGCAATGTCCAGTTCGGTGATGGCGATCTCGGTAACCCTGGCTGAGGCGAGCTGGTCGAGGGCGCCACGCACAGCACTACCCATGCCAGCGCTGAGATGCGTCTGGGTACCTTCATTGGCGCACTAGCATTAGCCATGTTGATAACGGAAAAAGTGAGAAGAAGACATGAGTCTTGCGAAAGACCCAACATACCGATGCCGTCAATGGGGACTCCCTCCGAAATCCATTTGTCGACGTAGTAGCGCATCAAGTTGACCTTGCTGACCCCGGCACGGTCTAGGTTATAGTCGTTGATGTAGAGCTTGCAGTTGGGGTCGGCGGCGCGGGCCGCTTGGAAAGCGATCTTGACAAACTCCTCCCCCAGCACGGAGGAGAAGACGGAGGTGCGAAGCGTGCCGTCCTCGTTGAAGATTTCGTTGACGACGTCCTTGTGTTCCGTCAGTAACCATTGCCATCTCGACTCTGTTCAACTCGGCTGGTCATGAAGTGCTGCGGAATACACCACTACACGAAAGGGGGCGGGCGGGGGGGGGGGCTCTGTCTACTCACCCAAGCACGGATACGGCCACGGTAGCGTGTCACGACGGTAGTGACGTGGGTTCGGATCACGTTTCGCAACGTGTTGGCGTCGCGGATGTTGGAAACCCACGTAGGGAGCTGGGAGTGCCAGACGAGGGTGTGCCCGCGGACCGACTTGCCGTTCTGCGTGGCAAAGTCGACGAGGTAGTCGGCGTCGCCCCAGTTGTACTGGCCCTGGTTCGGATTGAGGGACTGCCACTTCATGCTGTTCTCCGGCGTGACCTGGCCGAAGTTGGCCCTGATGATGGCCGCATTCTTCTCCCTCTGCAACAGGCCGCGGTCCGTGGCGGTTCCGAAGTAGACCTTGCCCCTGTTCTTGAACCGCTGGTCGATGCTGACGGAGGCCTGGCGGTCCTCCAGTGCTGAGCGAGCTGCCAGTCCAGCGTTGGTGCTCTGGAACTCGGTGGGCAGCGCGGCGGCCAGCGGCACGAAGAGGAACGCGAGCTGGAACTTCATGTTGACTTGTGCCTTTGAGGAGCTCTTGCGTCAATTCGATGGAGACTGGCTGGGCTGCATTGGATTCATATCTGGTTCATAGGTATTTTATATTCAACAACAGCAACTAGATACAACGACGACGACGACGACGACGACGACGATGACAAGGCGCGTCGTCAAGATACGATTCTTGGCGCGTCTGCTTCATGTTGTCGTCTTCTTGGAGCTGCCATATACAGTACTCTGAAGATGCCCCTCATTGGATCGCGTATGAGACTATCGGACGTGACCACGGCGGAGCCACGGATTCCGGTGAGATTCGCAATCCATAGGACGGAAAATACAGCCTTTCTGACGTCCCCAAGACTCGCGTGATGAGCGCCTTCCCAAAGTGTCCAACCATACAGCAAGGGGAATGGCCGATGCCCTCGCAAAGAGACCGTTACTGTTGGTTGGCAGACACATATCCTTGCCACCAGGCTGTCTCGGCCGCGGTACTGTCGACAAGGAAATGCAAGGCTGCTTATCGCAACCGTAGATTAGGCTGATGTACTACTACTCAGCAGCCACGCCGTAGGATTGCGCCTCATGGAACCACCTCGGTCTGTTCCATGGTGGGAGCATGAGTCGGATTTTGCAATCGCATCAATAACACGACCGGCTCCCATGCGCCAACTCGGCCAGCTGGGGTCTTGATTCGTCGGGTTTGTTGAAGAAAACTGCCGTTCCGTGGTTCGCCAACTCGGACACAGCAAGGCCGGCCATGGCACCCCCCCCCCCCCCCCTCCCTCCCCTCTCTCTGACTTTAACCGAGTTAGTCGGCTGGCTGGCAGGTCTCGAGGAGTGGATCATGCGAGTGCGACCTCCTCGCATAGCGCAGCACGTTGCGGTCAACTCGAATATTTTTCCCGTCCCGGGTTTACGACCCCGGGCTAGCTTGACAAGAGACTCTACGGATACTACGTAGAGGCGCTCGCTCGGTCTACATATGGAAGAAACAAGCCTCCGTGGTTGCGAAGGGTTTAGCTGCTTGCCCTATCTATGTATGCCTTTGCCTTGCCAGTATTTGCAACTATACAAACATCCCGTCTTTGTTTTTTTTCCTCTTCCTCTCTTGGTCAACAACAGCGTTTGCTTTTCGAAAGCCTGTAAAGGCATCGGTCGTTACCCGGTCGGTCCGATTAAGCGCTACAATCAAACAGCGGCTTCTCTAGTTCTGAACTACACCCACACCGTATAAGACTCGATACTAAATGCAGTTCCCATGCGCTAGTGTCTAGTGTCTAGTGTCTATCCTCGAGTATGGAACGAGTTGTTCAGATGCGGTTAGTTGAATCATGTCTATTTTTTTTCTTTCTTTCTTTTTCTACTAGCAACGGTTAACTGCGACCCCCGCAATTCACGGCAAATTAATCGCCGCGCAGAGATTTAATAAACGACTTGGTGGGGTCGCGGGAAACGTCGATGCTGATCGTCTCATTGATATTGCGGAAACTTAAATTGATGTAGCACGCCGGACCCGACCCCGCGCCTGTTAAATGCGCAGGGGGTTTTTTTTTTTTGGTTCAGGGGGTTGACCGTCAGGCTCAATCTTCCACGAATCGGTCATAGCTATATGATGCTTGTTGTATAGAAATGCCCTCGATTCTGTTTCTCCGCCGGCGTGGTATAACAAGCTGGGCACATCTTGGCTGCGTTTTGCCCAAACACATGGATCGTTCTCGTCGTTTTTGACAATTGAGTTTGTTGGTTCGGTTCTCTGTGCGCGCGCGCGTGTGTGTTTGTATAATCTGTCTGTTTCCTGCGAGAGAAAAACAAAACAAAGAACAATGGTCGTCCTTCGCAACGTCTTGGCCGCGGCCGTGGGCTTCGCGTCCTTCGTTCTCGGCCAGAACTTCAACAACCCCGTGCTCTGGGAGGATCTCGCCGACAACGAGGTCATCCGCGTCAACGATGCCTACTACTACACGGCGTCGACCATGCACTACTCGCCGGGGGCCCCCATCCTGCGCTCGTACGACCTCGTCAACTGGGAGTACCTCAGCCACGCCGTCCCGTCGCTGGACTGGGGCTCCAAGTACAGCTTGACCGGGGGCCAGCAGGCCTACGTCAAGGGGATATACGCCTCCACCTTCAAATACCGCAAGAGCAACGGCTTGTGGTACTGGATCGGCTGCATCGAGTACTCGGCCACGTACGTCTACGTCGCCCCGTCGCCGACGGGCCCGTGGACCCAGAAGGCCCGGATCGCCACGTGCTACTACGACGCCGGCCTCCTCATCGACGACAACGACACCATGTACGTGGCCTACGGCAACACCCAGCTCAGCGTCGCCCAGCTCTCCAGCGACGGCCTGTCCGAGGTGCGGAAGCAGGTCGTGTACTCGACCCCGTCCAACGTCGGGACCCTCGAGGGCAGCCGCATGTACAAGCGCAACGGCAAGTACTACATCTTCGTCACCAAGCCGGCGAGCAGCCAGTACGTCCTCCAGGCCAGCAGCCCCTGGGGCCCCTACACCCTCAAGGCCCTCGCCGTGAGCGCGTCCGCGCCCGTTTCCGGCGCCGGGAACCCTCACCAGGGCAGCCTCATCGACACGCCCGACGGCAAGTGGTACTACATGGCCTTCATCGACGCCTACCCGGGCGGCCGGCTCCCCGTCCTGGCCCCGGTCACCTGGGGCTCCGACGGCTTCCCGGCCGTGTCCTTGTCCAACAACGCCTGGGGCGCCTCCTACCCTTACCCGTCGACGCAGCGCTCCGTGCAGTCCCCGCTCGGCACCGACTCCTTCGGCGGGTCGTCCCTCGGCCCGGCGTGGGAGTGGAACCACAACCCGGACACGAGCAAGTTCAGCGTCAACAACGGGCTGACCCTGAGCACGGCCACGGTCACGAGCGACCTCTACGCCGCCCGCAACACGCTCACGAAGCGCATCCACGGCCCCGTCGGAACCGGCACCGTGGTCATCGACTTCACCAACATGGCCGACGGCGACCGCGCCGGCCTGTCGCTGCTGCGCCAGGACTCGGCCTACATCGCCGTCGCGCGCTCCGGCTCGGGCTACTCCGTCGTCATGTACAACGGCCTCAAGATGGTCGCGAGCACCTGGGCCACCTCGTCGACGGGGTCCCAGGCCGCGAGCGTCGGCGTCTCCCAGCGCCGCGTCTGGCTCCGCGCCACCGCGGACATCAAGCCGGGCTCCGGGAAGAAGGGCTCCTTCTCGTACAGCCTGGACGGCAGCAACTTCGTTTCTTTCGGCTCCCAGCTCACTCTGAACAACGACTGGCCCTTCTTCATGGGCTACCGGTACGGCATCTTCAACTTTGCGACGAGGTCGCTCGGCGGCTCCGTAAAGGTTGAGTCTTTCACGAGCGCTTGAAGCCAAAACCGTTGACCAGTATCTTCTGGGCTAGTCCCGCCGAGTTGTATGCGGACTCGGCGCTGCCGCGTGGTATTCCGTCATAATATGAGCGGTCCAGCAGCCCCTGAGCTACATAGCAGCCATTCAATTAAAACAAAAAACCATCTCACAAACACGTTTACCAACCCCGCCCACCCCATGTGAGACAAATGTAATGCTACGCTGTTGATATGCAATAAGGAAGGTTTATCTGCCATCAAAACCATAGTGCTGAGATAGGCATGCCATGAGGCTCCTTTGGTTCTAGCATGTGCTTCCAACCAGTGAGTCTCCGTGGGAAAAAAGAACAATAGTACCGATGTTCATATGATCGATTAGACAGTTGGTCTCGCCATTGCTCGAGCACTCGGCCCTGTTTCAGAGTATGAGCATCAGTTTTGGATAAGAAGAAACTAACGGAAGACAATACATGATTGTGTCTGTCTTGCGTCTCCCCGGCCTTTCTTTCCTCCCTCTTCTCCAAGCGACTTGCTAACCATTCCGAGCCTGAAGTGGTGATATTCTCCCTTGGGGCTCTGAAAGTGTATTCTCAACGAAGCTCTCCGTAACACCTGGTTCCGTCTGCCATTCACCATGCCGTGGATCCCACCAACATCTCAAACCCCTGTTGTTGGTCTTCTTCCTGATCCTTTCCGTCTCTTCTATATCCGGTCAGTCCAACGTGCCAACATGGAATGTTTCTCTTCTGGAGCAGCTTCCTCCAAAGGATCGAGTTCGTCCATCCCCGCCACTCCCCGTCCACGCCGTGCCGAACCAGCCGATCTGAATCAAGGCTGTCTGGTATGTGACAGACATACGTCTGTCTCATGGAGAAGCTTCGATGTATTTTGCAGGCCCTGCAGCAATGCATTTGCCCGCTGGCTGATTTTGAAGTTTGACGAGGTCGGTCATCTTTGCACAGCCCTGGTTCGGGCAGATGATGAACTGTAATAGAAAGACGGAGAGATTGGAAAGGCGAAACGGATACGTTGGCAACGGCAGGGTTGCAGGTAACGTTTATATGATCTCTAAGCACTCGGATATCTACATCTAGGTCGGAAATGCAAATCTACGACCCCCCCGACCCCCCCATCTAATTCTATCACGAACTGTTCAACCGTCATTCTCCCACGCAGCGACGACGGCCCCGACAATCTCCCTCCCCTTCGTGATGGCGACCTCGTGCCCGCCCTTCAGCACCACGACCTCGACGGCGTCCTCCCCGAGCACGGCCTCGGCGTCCCACACCGTCTCCCCCGGGACCACGATGTCGTCCCTCTCCCCCAGCACGAACAGCACCCGCCCCTTGCGCAGCCCGGGCGCCGCGCCGCCCGCCGCCCTCCTCGCAGACAGCGCCTCCCCCAGGACCCGCCACTCCTCGCCCCCGCGGTCGTAGATGGGCGCGTGCCGGATCGTGCTCATGTAGCTCCTCACGTAGCCCGGGTGGGTCTCCATCTGCCACCTCACGACCTCGCCGATCCGCCTGCCGCCCACGAGCCTCAGCTCGTCCCACTCCGCCGACCCGCCGCCGTCGTCGTCGACGGTCTCCTTCTCGGGGACGTCCCCCCCGCTCACGGGGTCGGCCGGCGCGATCCTCCGCGCGACGAACCACCGCCGCACGGTCTCGGGGACCCAGTCCGAGTCGTACAGCAGGCGGCTCCTCCAGCCGACGTGGGCGGCGGAGCGGACGAGGCCGCCGGGGGCGACGAGGGTCAGGGAGCGGACGAGGTGCGGGTGCGAGGAGGCGAAGGCGGCGGCGATGGCGCCGCCGAGGGAGTAGCCCAGCAGGTGGAACGCGTCGTTGCCGGTCCAGCCGGGGAGCGGGGAGGAGGCGAGGGCGAGAAGGAGCTGGGTGGTGTAGAGGCGGGCGTCGTGGGGGATGTCGAGCGGCGCGTCCGAGTAGCCGCGGCCGAAGAAGTCTGGCTGGGTGTTAGACAAGGGGCCGTCGAGTTGTGACATGAAGGGGGGGGGGGGGGGGGGGGGGGGGGGGGGGGGGGGGGGGGGGGGGGGGGGGGGGGGGGGGGGGGGGGGGGGGGGGGGGGTCCCAGGAAGTAGTGATGAGGGGTGGGTGAGAGTGAGACATGAGGCTCAACCGACATGGATGAAGGAGGGTTTGAGGAGGCAACCTTCGTCAGCGGGAGCGAAAAGTCAACGCCGTTCCCCGTACGCATCGCATCTCACCGCAACCCGCACACCAAACCGCGGATAGATGACCAAGGGCCCAAGAAAGAAGAGAAATAAGATCAAAACACCCCCGGCACCAAGACTCACCAAAGGTCATGACCCGCCACCCCCTCGCGACGAACTCGGCGGCGACGCCCCCGAGCGCGAGGCACGGCGTGCCGATGCCGTGCAGCAGCAGGACCCTCTCGGGGGCGTCCTCGGGCCCGAACTCGTAGACGCGCAGGTTCCCGTAAGCGGTGGCGACGTCCCGGGCGCCGGGGAGGGCGTCGGGCGGGTACGGCAGGGCGTCACGGGCGGAGGCGGAGAGGGCCGGCAGGACGGTCCATTTCGGCGAGCGGGCCGTCTTGCGGGGGTCGAGGGCCGGGCGCGGAGTCGGCGTTGTCGGTGTCGCCTGGGAGGAGGAGGAGCAGGCCAGGAGGAGGTAGGTCGTCGTCGCCGCTGCAGCCGCCGCAGCCGCCGCGGCTAAGCCGAGGCCGAGGTGCTGGGATTCCAGTATCCTGTCCCTCATTTTCTTTCCTCCCCCTTTCCGTTTCTTCTTCTTCTCTTCTTTTCTCCTTGTTCCTTCTTTGGGGGGCGTTCCGAACCGCGCGGGGCTAGAGCTACCCTGTGTTACGTGCGATTGTGGCAATCACAAAATGAGGCTTTCGGAACCTGGTACGACGGGAGGCCAGTGCAAGGGGTGTGTGTGTGTGTGTGTGTGTGTGTGTGTGTGGTTGCGGCAGCGCACGGAGGGCTTCACATGACGGGCTGGCAAATAATACATCATCCCCCACGGGTTTGGGACGACGACGACGACGACGACGACGGGTCGCCGGTGGGTGTGGGACGGAGGCCCCGGTCACCATTGCACGGAGATCGGGAAAACATGGGGGGACGTGAATCAACCACAGAGAGCAGCACGGGGAGTCAGAGTGCACAGAGAGAGACGGTTCCTGAGTCGGGGCCGGGTTGACTACCTACGATGTATGTACCTTGGGTCAACTAAACCACTTCATAGTACGTACGTACGATGTAAGAATAGGTGTGTACGCTAGAAGGAGACCGGGCCGAGGAGTGTCAGCTGGTTCGGGCCTCGCCTAGCAGAGCAGATACTCGACTCGATATTACCGAAGCCGTGGGAAATCGTGCCTTGTTTTGGGGTCGGATGATTATCGCGGAATCTACCATCGACATCGTACGTACGTACATACTCTACAACGAGCACGACATACGATGTGGGTGGTATCCGCATACGTAGGTACGACCACAAGCAGGGTTCGCAGATCGGCGTCGCCGCAATGCGTTCCGTGCTCTTCCCTCTCTTCTCCCTCCCTCCCTCCGAGTCTGTCCGGTTAATGTCACTCCGAGAGCCCGTCGTGTTGAGAGGGAGAGATTCGGATGGTCAAAAGACTTGGATATTGCAGCGTCGCAGAAGTGGCCGGCGGATGTCGTCTCGTCTCTCATCTCTCTCATCTCTCCCTCTCTCTCTCATCTCTCTCTTATCTCTGTCCTGATCATTTTCTCCTTCCACACCCGGCGCGCATAGCTTGGATCTGCGCAGGGCTTCCCACCGTTTTTTTCCTGCATAGGGAATTCGAACAATGCCATTCACTCGGGACTCGGGAAAGGGGGGCGTGGACGACTCACCTCGAACCCGGCTGCCGACAGAACCCTGGAAGCGGTGACATGACATGACACGCCGGGCGCGGGATGAAGAAGTCTTCTGCATTTCCGAATATCTGCCGATCCTATATCTGCACCGCTGTCACGAATCAGACATGAGTGAGAAGAAAAAAAAAAAAGACACCGCTGCGGACCGCCAACCTGCACTGCGCCGCGGCGGCGTCGCTTCGAGGGAGGGGCCACAGGTTCTGGAGAGGGAGGCAGACCGCCGAGCGCAGCATTGTGCCGTGCCGTTTGACAGGTTGCTCCCCCCCTAATGCACGTCGGTTTCCGGTCTGCACATGGTGTTCTTGTCTCTATTCGTAGAACGGGGGGGAGTCTGGGAGTTCTGGTCTGGCCGGTCTGTGTTGCTTGGCTAGGCGGCGCCGACGTTGGCATCCTCCTCCTCCTACCCCGGTACCAGTCGGCATTGCAGTGCACTGCTGCAGCTCCTTGCTTTTCCAATGGGCGTCGGCCTTATTCGTACACCATACCGCCACTACGTACTATTGTGTGGTAGCAGCTTCTCTGCGATGACCGATGGGTGTGTGTGTGTGTGTCCAGGTGGCTCGGCAACCCAGTCTGGGCCAGTCCAAGCTCCCGCTAGACTGCCTAGCTCCGTGCTTGTTGTCTTTCGCATTTGTCTCGTCTTTCTTGCTTCCCTGTTCTCTGGATAGCCCAGGACCCTGAAGAGGAGAGAGAGAGAGAGAGAGAGGGGTCGGACGGGGGAAATCTTTCTCCACTGAACGACGGCAGCCACAAATTCCGCGGGGGAGCATGAGTTAGAGACAGGGGAAGGCATGGAGGGAGGCGGAGGGCAGCGGCGGTGGTATGGTATTACTGCTGCTGAGACAGCGAGGAAGAATAAACACCCGTTGGCCGCAACAGGCGACGCATAATTCCCGGGATAGAGGCTGGTATACTACAGTAGCAAAAATCGCAATTGGTTTACCTAGTAGCCCGGCCATTCAATGCCAGAATGGCGGTGTGGCCGTGAAGAA
>MU842938.1:0-75030 GCA_030867305.1 Colletotrichum zoysiae | reverse complement strand
GGGGGGGGGGGGGGGGGCTTTCCATGTCCCTTCAGCCTGGGTTGTCCGCCGCCGCTGTGCGTGTGGCACTTCGTCCTCCCCGCCCTCTCCCTTGTGCATGGTAAGTAGGCCGACAGGAGTCCTGGGTTGACCATGGTGGCCAGCAAGTGTGTAGTTGCCGTTCACCGACGAGGGACGATCCGTCCGTCAGATCTTGCGGGATAAGCCCCGTCTTCGTCCGGCTGTGTCGTCCCAGGGCAGCGAAAAGCAAAAGCGCATGCTACTTTGTGTGCAGGTATTCGTATGCCGTCACACACACACGCACGCACGCACATACACAACCACACAGGCACCAGCCACCGGTACATGGTACGCGGCACACAAGCGGTTTCACGCAGGCGTCCGTACTGTGGAGGGGGGGAGGCCGCAAGGAAGGTTCGTTGCCGATAGAACGATGGCACGGTGGACGGGGCTAGAATGGCTGGTTCGGGGGCTGGAAGCAAAAGAAGGTTGTCCAACTGGCCCATCGAAAGCTTCTTCCCCCTCCCCAAGAGAGCTCTGACCCGTCTCCAGGTGTAGGGCCTCGGGATCGGATTGGAGGTGGTGATAAGAACCACGATGCGATGTGTGTGTGTGAGTGGGTGTAATTGTATGTATGTAGGTAGTGTGATGGCCAACGCCGAACTCAATGGCCGGACCCCACACCTACCTCCAATATCCTTTCTTTGTCTTCTCCCAGTGACCCTTGGCAGATGTTGGCTTGCCCGCCCTGCTTGCAGGCATCGGGCTACTTACAGTACGCATCTCACTTTGCAAGAAACATGGCTAACTTGGTGCAAGAGTGCCAATCCTGCCTCGACGGGGGGGGGGGCTAAAAGCATGTCCCTCTTTGGAAGGGATCCTCGGCATACTAAGGCAATGGTAGAGACCCTGAGACCAAGACCGTCTGGCTGGCTATGAGGTCTGCGTACACGTAGGTACATCGTACAAGCACCAGGAGTTTAGCCTTGGGAGGGGGGGGACTGAGTCACCAAAATAGCAGCTGCCGCCCTCCCGTCTTGTCCCAGGCGCTTGAACCAGAAGCCATTCAGACAGATGGGACGGGAAAATGGTGAACAAACGGACCCGGCGCCGTCCGTCGCTGAAGGAAAGAATGGAAGAATGTTGGTCTCGAAGGCGAGCAAGGCAACGAACGGGGGGCATTGGGTGAGACTGACAAGGCGACAGACGGGACGCGGGGTAACAATGGCCACGGGGGGAATGCAATGCGATATGCGCCCCCCTCCTATTTGCGTCAGTCGGATTCCATTCCCCTCCAGCTTCAGCTCCAGCTCCAGTTAGTGTACGAATAGAACGTCCCAACTGCAAGCTCCACCGGGAGAGAGATCACGAAGCCATCGTCAGGTGTCTCAGGATGGTTTCCCGTCTTCCATGCCGTCCCCCAGCCCCAGCCCCGATTTCACTTGGGCAAGATTGCCTCGTCTCCACAGCAGGGGGGCTCGGGTCGGGTTCGCCAGTCCCAGTCCCAGTCCCAGTCCCAGCCCGGCTTTCACAGCCATCGGCCAGATGGACAGGGAGACTGTACTGTGCCACAGTGGACGGCGGGGCAGGACAGGGCAGGACAGGACAGGACAGAACAGGACAGGGACCCAAAGGGTCTGCCCCCCGGGTGGCTGCTGGCGTGTAAATCGTACAGGGACGTCGTATTGTGTGTGTGTGTGTGGTCGCACAGGGGGGCCCGTTCGCCATTCATGCATGCACGGTGGAAGGTCGGGTACCGCAGCGAATCCCAGGCTCGGTCAAAGGAGAGACTTTAGTCTAGAAGGGCGGGAAAGCTGTTGGCCAAGGGGCGATACCGTAGAGTGAGTGACATTACTGTCGACTCCTGTCAAGCCCGCCAGGCCATGCCATGCCATGCTCGGTAATCGGACAACAGCGGCCGTCAACCTGCTTGGCATGTCATGTCTGATGCGCCGAACGACAATGCCGAGAATCGAGGACTGATTAGCAAGAGGAGAGGAGAGGAGAGGATGGGCCCTGGATGGGTGCATCATCATCATCATCATCATCATCATGCCATGTTCATCAGTTGGCCACTGACAGACGGATGGGGGAGGGGCAGGTCTGCAAGTGACGATATGGGAGGGGAGGGGAGGGGGCGAGAAACCTTGAACGAGATAGATGGATCTGCGTGAGCGATGAGAGAGAGAGAGAGAGAGAGAGAGAGAGAGAGAGAGAGAGAGAGAGAGAGCGCAGGTTGTGTGAGTGATTGAATGAGTGAGTGAATGAGTGAGTGAGTGAGTGAGTGAGTGAGGTGACTGAGCCGGAGAGGGGGGTGGGTGGGGGAGGGGAGACCACACCCAGTGACATTATCTGCGGTTGCCCCGCTGTTAGTGCGTAGGATGAAAAGTTGGCGACAGAAAGACCGTGGGTGAGTGAGCCCAGCACAGGATACGTACCGATACCCTGTGTGGATGAGGGGCTCCGTGGACGGACGGGTGTGGGCGGTCTGCGGGTAGTAAAGCGACACGCACTGTGAGGCAGCTTGGTGCCTAAGTCTTGAGGCCCCCACCAAAAAATTGTCAGGTCACGACCCCCCCGGGGAGGGAAGGAAGGTCTGTCGGTTGATTCGCTTCCTTCCTAGATCAAGCGTGCCAGCCGCCACGTTTCCGAATCCAGGCAGGCCACAGGGCAAGGGCCCCTCCCCTCCCCCCCGGTCATTTCCTCACGGGTTTCGTTTTTCCTTTTTGGAGCAGAACCAGAACCAGAACCAGAACCAGAACCAGAACCAGAACCAGCATGTTAGCAGCGAAGCGCAGCGCAGCGCGGCCAGTCACGGCGGGAACCCGACCCCACCCAGTGCTTGGATGCGCGCGTGTGTTTGGCCAAATTGGAAGGGGGAGAAGGGAGGTCACTGCCTCGTTGTTCGTTATGCAGCCCAGGGCTCTAACCTGCATTGCATCGGTGTGTTGTGTATGTATGTAGGTATTGTACGGAGTACAGATGGTATGTAGCACACATCACTTACAGATAGGTAGGTACTTTACCTACTATAGAGGTACCTGGTGGCAGCGAAATAAACGTGGTAAGTACTGTGCAAGATATGTACTCCGTACTGAGGGCATGTACCCATCTATGCAGCTGCACAAGGTACGTACCCAGTGTCTCTGCCACATCACAATGTGGACAATGGGGACAGACAGTGTGGATAACGAAGCACACGCAACAGTGCGCATGTCTAGCCTAGCCTAGCCTGCGGCAGCGTTTAAACTAGATTGTGGCTGGCAATCCCACGCTAGGTAGGTAGGTACCTAGGTAGACTTGGTCCTCCTTGGTCTTCATCGTCTTCTGTGACCTGTCGTTGTGTCTCGCTGCCGCCGTGCAGGCAGGCGAGCGGATGCGATGGGCTGTGCGGTGCGGTGCAAGGTCGAGTTGGAGGTGGTCTGTTGCACTGTTCCAGTTGCGGACCATACCATTCGTTCTCTGATATGTTACATAAGAACGGTGGCTAGTCTCGACCCAGTCCAATCCAATCCAATCCAGTCCGCCACCGCCCAATCGTGCGGGTGCATCAGCACCAGCAGTCTGTTCCATTGTTGTTGTTATTGTTGTTCCCCAAAGGTTGGGATTCGGATTCGGGCGGACAGGGGGGGCCACCCACGCAAGGTCAGAAGGGGTTTCACTTGGGGGGACTGGAGCAGACGGCGACACACTGTGAGTGAGTGAGCGGGACAACATGAAGCCAGCCGAGTGTGAGAGGGAAAGACTTCCAACCAAGCGTGGAATGGGAAACACTAGGTTGCGTCTCTCGCGTTTCTGAACATCGGACTGCGCCAGTTCAATGCCCTCTCCCTTTCGCACTCTGTCTCTGCGGGTTGTATGTACTACTATAGTACAGTAGTGCGGAGAGCCCGCAGTGGAAACACTGATGCGATTGATTGATTGATTGTGCGCCGCCGCATCTTGCTTGGATTGATTGTGTCAGCCTGGAAAGCATGTCGACAAGTCTGCCCTACTCATCCACACATAGTACCCAGCAGGCAGGCAGGCAGGCAGGCAGGTCAGTTGATTGCAGATCAAAACCGGGAGAGACATCTCGATGCCAAAGGGGAGGAAGAGTGGGATGAGGGGAGCATGGGATGTGGACGCGGACAGGCATGGCATGGCTTGGCTTGACAGGGACGGGGGGAGGAGACATTCAACCCACAACATGTATACGAAGTATACATTACTACCGTGTACGGGCATATACGGACTGTGAAGGACACACTCACACACAAACACACAAACACACACACATACACACATACATACACACAGACAGCACAACGGCCGATGGACCACAGGCAATATACAGCCCGTATTGTGTCTCGCCTCTAATCTCGCTCAGTTGCTCCCCCCTACAGGTACAGCAGCATTATTGAACACTGCTGCTAATTGAATTCCCCATTGCGCACGCTTCACACCGGGGTTCTGGAATGAGAGGTGTGGGCGGCCAATTTCTCTCTCTCTCTCTCTCTCTCATCATGGCCGCAAGCGGTGGTTGCCAGAATTGTCGTAAACAAGGACAGGCGGCGAGTGGCGGCAACCTTGACTCCATCTCGGGAGCCAGGAAGGAGGCTTTTTCCTCGGACAAGATACACCTCCCTACGGCTGCTATTACTACTACTACTGCTGCTGCTGCTACTACTACTATTACTACAGGCACGGTGAAGAACAAGGGCCTTACAGTGTGGACGCATTGCAGTACCTGCATGCGACGCATCAGCTGGCCGCCCGCCCTGCGTCGAGATTCCGACCCGAGATACCTAGGTATGCCTGGGGAGTATGGAGTAACTACGATGTATGTAGGATGAGTGAACGAGTGAGTGAGTGGGTGGGTGGGTGTGAGTGAGTACTCGTGTGAGTAAGAGGGCGAGAGTGAGAATGAAAGTGGACGGCCAGGCCAGGCCAGGCCAGGCCATAATGCCTAGGTTTTTCTGCATTCTGCCAGGTACGGATACACTGCACTGCACTGCAGCTGCCGTGCCGTCCTCTTACCCTGCCCTGTCGCTCGCTCTCTTGTCTGTCTGTCTGTCTGTCTGTCTGTCTGTCTGTCTGTCTGACAGTCAGTCAGTCACTCAGTCAGTCTGTGTGCGTGTCTCTCACTCTCACTCACTCTCTCCCCTCTGACGGTCTGTGCCAGGCACACCCCAGGCAGGCAGGCGGGCAGGCAGTTAGGCTGACCAGGAACACGCAATGCATCGATTCCCACCCCCATGCTCCTCCCATCATTCCCTCCCGCCGTCACAGTGAATTCCGACCACCTACCTACCTACCTGTAGGTACAGACTGTACCTACCCTAGATACCCTACACACGTCGTAGTAATGTAGGTACAGTTGGTTAACCCGGTCACCTCATCGGCACCCGTTCAGCACAACCCCCCCCCTCCTCGTACGGATACTTGTGGTGTCTGTCTCTCATCCACATACGGTCAGCCCTCGCTCTCATCTCATCTCATCTCCTCTCCTCTCCTCCCCTCTCCGTGTCTCCTCCCCACCCGACCCGTGCCATCTGCACAGTGTACTGTCCGCCGCACTGGGAGGGTTGACGCCAACCGGCGCCACGCCCCAAATTTACACCAGTACCTACCACCAGGCCGCGCTAGACCTGGGCGGCTCTAGGTTGCGATCTGCCAGCCAATGGGAACCCGGTGGCGAACCCGCACATGGCGTCAAGAAGTGGAGTCACAGTGTTGCAACACAACGCACTGTCCCCTCCGATCCTCTTTCATTGGGCAACTGTGGGTCCATCGCCGCCGCCGCCCCCCCCCCTTCCTTCCTTCCCTTCCCTTTCCTTGCCTTGCCCTCCTTCTCGCTCGCTCCTCTCTCTCTCGCCTCGCCTCGCCTGTCCGCTCACCTTTCCACCGGTCCTCCCACACACTCTCTCCCACTGTCTCGCTCGAACCAACAAAACCATTACTTTCTCCGGAACCCTCCCTCTCCGATACTTTACAACATCTCTCCCCCCTCCCTCCTGCCCAGACGTACCTTTTTTTATTTTATTCCACACCACCCACCTCCCACCAAACGCTCCTATACCGATCATACATTACAACAACGCGAAAAAGAGAAGAGGAAAGAGAAAAAAGAAGCACGGCTTTCTTCATACGACCTGTCCACCTTGAATTGCCCTAACGTGTATACACTTGTTTCTCCTCGCACAACGTCGTCGTCGACTCGGCAGGTTTCATTGTTTGTGTTCCATACTGCAATAATACCGCACGCACAGCTCGGCTCGCCCACAACAAAACATAAACTACCGCACCTCCGCCACACCACACGCACTCACACTGCCAACCAACGAGACCTGCACACATCCATCCCCCAACAACGGCATTACCACGACACCGATAACATATTCAACAACCTGCCCATTCATAAACAATGTCTTCATACTACCAGTTCAACCACCACCAGGCGCATCCCACCCCGGCCGTTCCCGGCGCCTCCCACAACCACCATGGCGGCCGGAATCGCAGAGCCCCCAGACTGTCCGTCTCCCAGAACCAGCACAAGCAGTTCCGCGGCGTGCGCAGCATGAAGGAGCTGACCGAGTCCGCCACCATCAACGCTTTCCGCACAAAGTTCGAGGCCGGTCGCTCCTTCGACCTCGAGGACGACATGGAATTCTGCCCCGGCCTGTTGACCGACAGCGACGTGAGTATCCCGGAGCCCTGGATCGTCTAGTCTACTTTACATACATCACCTCTCATGATCGATCCGGAGACTAATCCTGGCCGCCCGCTGCAGATGAACTCCATCCACAGCTCTTCCGAGCGCTCCTCCTTGGCGAGCAACTCCCCCGAGTCGTCGCCCACCCAGCAGCCCCAGACCATCGCCCCCGGCTTCTCTCTCAACTCGTCTTCCCCCGCCTTCATCCCTCCTGCCTACCAGCAGTCCGCCATGAAACTTCACCAACCTTCTGCCACCCGCGCCCGCAACGCCATCCCCATCGTCAACCCGGCTACCGGCATCACCATGTCGAGCCCTCCGCCTTCGGTGTCCCCCGCCAGGATGCAGCAGGGCATCCGCAGATGGTAAAGCGCGCTGATCCCGCCCTCGCGACAGAGGGCCGGGACTTTGCGCTCCCTGCCGTCTGTGCCGATGCAATGCTGACGTGCAAAAACTCCTGCTCATTCGGCATTTTCTAGCCGATCATCTTGGCGGACACCGAACAAAAGAAACTTGAATGGCATCGATGATTCTTCTCTCTCTCTCTCTTGCGGGCTGGGTACCTGGAAGGCTTTGGCGAGACTGCTGGCGTGGTCAGGTCACAACGTTGGCTTAACATTCCTCTCTTGTACAAACAACCTCACGCGACATACCCTTGTTTCAAACCGACAAAAAAAAAGCCCTTCGAGGCTTCTTTCCTGGCGCGACGCGAGAAGTTATCGATACCATTTCTTTCCTTTTCTGGGATATTTCGACTACAAAAAAAATCGACAAAAATCTTTCGGTGTCCTGGCCTCTCAAGATGAGGCTGGGCTTGCACGAATGGCGTTCCACACGGACGGTTTTGCATTTTCACGACATTGCATCGGTGTGTCAACACAACACCACGGCGGAGTTTCTCGGATATAATTAATTCGCGGCATCTTATTTTTCACGGACAAGCGGGTCGACTTTTTTGAATTTCCAGGGATGATTGAAAAATTTCAGTTGTTCATCATGGGTGCTCGACGGGTCACGAAGTCATCGAAAAAGATTATCTCGACATATAGAATGAGTGTCTTTTCAGCAAACTTATTCGGAGCAAAGCAGCAAAGGAGGGGCGGGCAACAGGTGTTTCTGTTATGGGCTCACATGGGAAATATCAAACGGGCGGTGGCGGGCAAAGACATGCGATGCTATTGTTTTGCGGCAAATCTCTCCAAAGCTTTGGAAACGGGGTCCGGGAAATACCTTACTGGGAAAGGTGGAGTTGGTTATGAATTTTGTTTGGGTGTTGTGCGGTCTGCTGGCGAGCCTCTGCATTGTTTTGTTGCCTGTATTGTTGGGCTTGAGCGATGCGGACGAGAACACGCGCGCAGCAGCAGTGTTTTCTTTTTTTGGATTCCTTGTGCCTCTTCTCTCTTATTTCACCATTCAAAGATGGACTATTCTCTCTTGTGTGGTGGTGGTGGAATCACCTTGTCTGGAGCACTTTTTTCGCGAGCATCTCGGGAGAGTTGTGTTATTTTTTGCTGGGAAGCGGGATGACACGATCAATTGGCTTCTCGTGCGGGTTTTCTGGATCTGGTGAAACGGGGAATACCATTGGAGGGGAGGAAGGGACGGGGCTTGTACAGGAAAGGAAATGCTCAAGACGTGGAAAGGTGTTCAAAGGGGGTCGGGCTAGACTTGTCCGATCTTGTGGCACGAAGCCAGCAAGGCGCAATGCAATATACGATATGTTCATCTCAAAATCGGTCTTTGATTTTTATTTTTATTTTGAAATATGGTGACCCTGTTCCGCGTCAAGTGACGCAAATGCAACCGCAACTTGCTATGCGTGCATAGGGCGCGGGGGGGGAGGGGCACAGAACAGCATCTTCGGGCGGTCGGATGTTCGTTTGGACCTTGCTGATCGTCGTCGCCTCCCTTGAACGACAGATGGGGGGACTTGACGAGTCCCCGATATCGAGCCGGGCCCCCGGTTCGAGGAAGAAGATGTTGTGTTACAGGACAAAGAGCGATGGCAGGATTTCTGACGGGAACAGTTGACGCTTGCCGCCCAGGTACAGTGGGTAGGTAGGTAGGCCTGCCTGCCTGCCTGCCTGCCATTCATGCTCCGCTCTGCCCCTAATATGCGACTCTGCTAACGCCATGCAGAATGTCTAGCTATACCCAGGATATGGGTCACATAAGAGACGTCTACTACACTACGTACAGATATTGAAATGGGAAAGGGCGGCGGCGGCTGATGCTAAGCCTCGAGGGCCTCCCCTTTTCCCCGCGTGACCGTGACCGTGACCCCGGCCCTCGTCCCCCTTGTTCGAAAGGGCGTGTGGGCTTGAGTCGCGGCTTGGGCCAAATGAGGGGTAGTAAAAGCTACCTACTTTACGTAGCTGGCAGCCAGGCAAGCAAAGCAAGCAAGCAAAGCAAAGCAAAGCAAAGCAAAGCAGAGCAAAAGCAAAAGCAGAGCAAAAGCAAAAGCAGACAGGTCGCGGTCGTCGACGACAAAGAGCAAACAAGCCAACACCCCAAAGCACCGGCATATCTAGTTTAGGCGATTATGCCCCTCTTGTCCAATGCCGGCAATTATAGACAGACACGCGGATAAGACAGACAGACGGACGGACAGACAGACAGACCTGACTAACTCCCCGATGCGCTTTCGGTCGTGGGCTATACTGCAACTGGGCTACGTCCAAGCCCGGCCTACGGGTACCTACCTACCTACAAAACTGTCTTTTCTGCACGCACGCTGCCGCAAGGGGCACAGGACGAGGTGCGGATCACGTGATGAGCTCGATAGGAGTGAAGAATATCCATCCGTACGGAGTACTGATAGGTACCTACGCAGGGTAGGTGGACGGACGGACAGGTGGACGAATGATGACGATAAGCAAGGTTGTGGTGGGGCAGGGCAGGGCCCCAGCTGAGATGGATTCTTGATGATGATGTTGATGATGATGATGATGAGCTCTCTCCTCTCGCCGGGCCTAGCCATCCAGCTGCCCGAAGCCGGCGGCAGCTGTTTGCCGTCTCGTCTGGCTGTGGCCCGCCCCTTCTGCTGCTGCTGCTGCTGCTGCTTCATGCTTCATGCTTCTCTCACCTTCTGGAACGAGAAAGATGACGAGAGGAAAGCGGGCCATTGTTTTTACTGTACTACCTACCTACCTACCTACCGTAGGGACTGTACAGCACCTACCTAATGGTCACAAGCAAAAAGAATGACATTTTTGCGGGGCCGCCCGTGTCTGGTTTGCTGAAGGGGGAACGGAAGGGAACTGACTGCAACCAGAAGAAAAGCTCGGTCCTGTGCATGCATGTATGTATGTCACTTCACTATTCGGGACATGGCAGCCATCTAGTGACGTCACGGCCGGGTAACGAGACAACTCGGTCGACAGGTAGCTCGGTTTACCTAGGTAACATGTCGAGGTAGGTACGCTGCATACCATACCATGCCATACCTACCTACCTCGTCCAGCATCGTCCATATTTCTGCTTTTTTCCCTCATTCTCATTCTCAATTCTTCGATACCTCGCTCCTTGACAGTACATCATCACCCAAGAAACCTCCCCCCATCAATTGAATTTCAACTGCTCGATTTCCAGCACCACAGCAACATCAGAAACCATGGCTTCCCGCATCGTCCTTGCATCCACCCCCATCGCCCGTGGCGCCTTCGTCATCGGCAGACAGACTGCTGTCCTGGGCCGCGGCTTCAGCATCTCCACGACGACCAAGGTCGGCTTGAAGGAGTCTTCCGCACGTGAGTTCTATCCCCCCAACCTCCTCTTCCGCTAAGAACGTATCCATCTCTATCGCCTGTGTCGCCATCGAGCCCGGCGGCTTGCTTGCTTGCCTGCTTGCTAGCTAGCTACCGGCAGGCCCGTACGCAGACCTGAACACGCAACAACAGTTCACTGACACCGCCGCAGACGACGACAGCGAGACGCATGAGAAGCACAAGCAGGACTCCCTCTCCAAGCAGAAGCAGGGCAAGGGCCACTGGAAGCCGGAGCTCGCCTCGGACAGCGAGGAAGCCGTCAAGGCGGATCGCTACGCGCACTCCGACCCCAAGACGCTCCAGGAGAAGACAAAGGGCCACGCCGAGGAGAAGGCCAAGGCCGGCACGAGCATGAGTGACGTTCTCTGAGAGGGGAGAGTCCCTTGGCGCTTGTTGATGTCCTTTGGACCTCAACCCACACACGCGCGCAAGACAAGAGCACGAAACCCTCTCGGGCCACGACTGACAGCCATCAGAGAGTCATGCAGCGAGAGTTTTTTGTTTTGTATTTTTTATATATTTACCCAACAGGACTTTTGGGGTTCGAAGCGAAGAAATAGCGCAATGCGGTAATCGAGAGAGTTGTTTGGGGCGGGGCGGTATGGTATATGTGTTGTCGGAACTGTACTCGTACGCAATCAAGTCGGCCAATTCAAGTTATTGACTCCTATTTTGCAAAATGGGAAAAGGCTGGTGCGAAGCGTGCTATCTGATGAAGAATGACGTTGACGGACCCGACCAGGGACAGCTAGCTAGCCATTCGATGCGATATGGGGGCTTTTTCGATGACACGGCCTCGCATTCGACTGCCAAACCTGAGCCCCGGCAGAGCGGCATACCCAAATTCATGAGACGAAAGCCGTGGTACCCGATTCTCCGCATCATTTCGAGTCTCACGCACCAATGTTACGATGTACTGACCATGGGGGTCATGTTTGTAATTGACCAAGACAGATACAAACAAAAGTCGTCATTAGCCCGAGGTACCATGCTTGTTTCCTCTACTGAGAAGGACAGCCTCTCTGAGCCAGTGTGGCCGTTCGTGCATGTCAACTTATACAGCAGTTCGACCCCCTCGCTAATTAAAACAGGCCTTATGGGGGGGGTAAGCTCTTTGGGCCTCTGCTCCGTCCACGACGACGCCGTGCCGGTCGGCGTACTCGAGCACCTCCTCGGCGTACGGGTGGTGCGCCGTGCGGAACGAGTTGGCGCCGGCCCACTTCGTCAGCCCAAAGTCGTGGACCATGTACGTCGCGTCGTGGCCCCTGCCCCGGACGGCCGTTGCGTTTTTGTCACGCGTTCGAGATGGCGCAAGGAACCGGACCGGATCACCTCAACCAGAAGCCCAGGGAAGAAGAGCCGAGAGAGGCGGTGGAGGTGGAACATGCAGGTGATCCCCTGGAAGAGCATGGCGAGACCACGCCCATCACCTCTGCGTTCGCAGACTGGAGACGAGCCGCCTGCATCAAGAAGGTCTGGCGGCTCTACATCACCGGTCTCTCCGTATCTCTAGCCGGGATGTAAGTCCAGCCCCCCCCCCCCCCCAATACGCAGGTTTTCTTATGCTGCGGTTGGCCCGAGCTGATCATCCCAGTCCATCGTGGTGGCCATTGTCTCCCAGAACTGGGTCGTCCTCCTGGCCTCCCGCCTCATTGCGGGCTGCGCCGGGGGGACGATGGGCACCTCCGTCATGGTGTACATGTCCGAGGTGACCAAGCCCCAGTTCCGCGGCACGCTCCTGGCCAGCTTCTCCCTGGCCTTCTCCCTGGGCCAGGTCTTCCTCGCGGTAGGCCTCAAGGTCCTGGGGGACACGAACCCGATGCACTCCAGGAACGTCTTTTACTCCGAGTCCGTCTTCTGTAGCCTCTTGATCTTTCCCATGCTCTATCTGCCCGAGTCCCCTGGTGAGTCTCCTCGAGCTTTTTTTTTTTGTTTTGTGGTGGTGGTGGTGGTGGAGAGGGGGGTAGAAAGAAAGGCTCACCAAGTTTCCCCAGCGTGGTACGCTTCCAAGGGCAGACGCGAGGACGCCAAGAGGCCGCTCCGGAGACTCGTCGGCGACGTCGAGGGCTACGACGTCGACCACGAGTACGCTGTCATGCGGTACGAGGTCGACCAGTCCGCCGCGCTGTCCCAGTCGCGCGGTGGCGAGAGCGACTGGAAGGCCCTCATGGCGCCCATCAACCTCAAGCGCGCCGTCTTCTCTACGCTGCCCCTGACGTTCCAGAACATTGTCGGCGTGCCCCTCATGTTCGGCTACACGACCTACTTCTTCTCGCTGGCCGACGTCGATGATCTGTTCCTGGGCAAGATCGTCATCAACTCCATCCTGCTCGTCGGCATCGTCCTGTCCTTCTACCTGATCGACAAGGTCGGCCGCCGCACGCTCGTGCTCGGGGGCGGGCCCGGCATGTGCGCCGTCTGCCTCGTCGTCGGCGGCCTGGAGTTCGCGCAGCCCACCGCGGCGTCCGGCCCCGTCCTCGTCGCCCTGTGCGGCATCTGGGCGTTCCTCTACGCCAACTCGCTGGCGCCCATTGGCGAGTCTCCGGTTTCTTTTTTCTTCTTTTTCTGCGCGGACGACGGTTTGTTTCTGTCCTTGGCCCAGTCGTTCTGACCGCTCGCAGGTTGGATCTCGCTGGTGGAGGTCCCGAGTCCCAAGCTCTGGGCCAAGACAACGTCTCTGGCCGTCACGGTGCAGTACATCACCGGCATCACGTTGGTAAGGAGATCCATATTCTCCACAAGCACCTAAATCGTGGGAAGAAGAAGAAGAAGAAGAACTAACAAATGTCCGAAAGAACTACACCGTGCCGCTGATGCTCTCGAACCAATACGCCGGCTGGGGACAGAAGGTCGGCCTCTTCTTCGGCGGCGTCACCCTCGTCTACCTGATCCCTTGCGCACTCCTCTTCCCCGAGACCAAGGGGAGGACCTATCAGGAGCTCGACGAGCTGTTCGAGCGGCGCGTTCCGGCGTGGAGGTTTTCCAAGACGAGTACGGCGCACCAGAACGGTATCGAGCTGCGGGCTGCCAACCAGTAGAGACCACGCGTGTGCTATTCATCTACACCTGCAAACCAGGCTGGTTCTCTTGCTCGGCTCACTTTGGGGGTGATTGGGGAACTTTCTTGAGTTGCTGCTGCCCCTACCGTGTGACGGCACAGTTCCGATTGCCATAGATTTATAGTTTATTTATGCCGTCAATTGAGCAACCCCGTAATCTCGTGAATGTAAAGGTCGTATGTTCTGTTGAAGTGATGGATGTGAGACTGTTCTATTGCGGAATTCCCTTTGCTGGACGCAGATTACATAAGCTCGGTCTGGGCGCCGAAATAAGACACTGCCCCTCCTCCGTTACGGTGGGGCCGCCCCCCGAGCTCTGACCCCTGTCGCCCCGATCTCCCCAGCCAGTCGGTGCGTTTGCTCCCGCACGTGGCGCACGCACGCGCTCCCCCCCCACTGAAGCTTCAACGTCTTTCGCCTGTCTCACCTCGAAGGCGAGAGACGATAGTTTACCAACAATCGCATACCTATCACACCTCGGGACCCTGGTCAATTTCCTCACGCCCTTATCATCCCTGGAGACTGCGTCCGTCCCGGCTTCACTTCCTCCTCGCAGCACCGCGACTGGCACGTGGGATACCCAGCCGGCAGGGAGGGGGGCACTTTCTTGTACAGATAGAGTTCCTTACCCCTACCCTACACCCCGGCCGGCCTTGAAAAGCGGAAAAGAAAACAAGGCCTGTACACAAAAGTATGGATGGCTTCCTCATTCTTCTTTCCTAGGAGACTCCTGGGATCACCGGTTGCTTGGTTGAAGTCGCTCGCCATCGTCGCCAGCGTTCTCGTCTTGGTCGAATTCGCCCTACCGCACGTCATGGCCCCCAGAGGTCCCTCTCTGCTCGCCGCCCTCGCCGTCCTCGGCAGCGGCGCCGGCGTCGCGAATGCCGCCGGCATCGACGTGAGCTGGCACGCGCCCGCCAAGTCGGACGTCAACGACCTCGCGGCCGTCATCAACGGCGAGGGCGTCTGGGGCTTCATCTACGACACCTCCGACACCCCCGACGACAAGTACGGCCAGTACAACTGGTGCAACATGCCCCACGTGCGCAAGACGGAGTACGTGAGGCCGTCGCCGGATGAGTACGAGCTCAAATACGTGGAACTGGTACGTCTTCCGCCATTTCTCGTGCCGATTATCCTTTTCCTTTGCAAAGCTGCCCCCCCCGCGCACGCGCACAAAACCGCTAAACAAAAAACTTTGCAGGTCCATCGCCACCACAAGCGCACGCCTTACGCCTCCAACGCCTTCCCGGTGGAGCCGTACCAGTGGAACTGCGACGAGCAGGGCCTCTTCTACTACGGCGAGCCCTTCGCCAGCAGCAACAAGCCGGCAAGGACGTACTGGAAGGTCTACACCTCCCCCGTCAACCCCTTCGTCCCCGCCGGCTGGATCGGTACCTGCCAGTTCCCCCAGATCACCGCCCAGGGCCTCGACGACTCGTGGGTCCACGGCGCCGACCTCTACGGCGTCTACCACGACCTGCTGGGCTTCCTCCCCTCCCGCGACGCCGTCGACTCCCCCGAGTGGCGCCGCCGGGTCAAGTACCGCGTGACCAACAACCAGATCACCAGCCAGGTCGCCGGCATGGTCGTCAACGGCATGTGGGCGGCGGCCACCACCGGCTCCCTCGCCCTCGGGATCCAGGCCGCCGGCGTCGACTCCCTCGAGCCGCAGTACGCCTGCCCCGCCGGCTCCTCCCTCTTCGACCGCATCAAGTCCTCGTCCAACGCCGCCTGGGCCCGGCACCTCGCCGCCGCCGGGCCGCTCTACGCGACGCTCGACGACATCTCGGGCGTCCCCGCCGACGACGCGGGCTTCCACGCCTCCCTGGACCACTACTACGACAACCTGTCCGCCCGGCAGTGCCACGGCAAGCCCCTCCCCTGCAAGCTCGTCGGCGGCGTCAACAGCACCACCTGCGTCACCCAGGACCTCGCCGACGCGGCGTACCGTCTGGGACACTGGGAGTACTCCCAGATCTACCGCGATGCCCCCGACTCTCTCGCCGCCAGCGTCGCGACGTGGGGCGTCTGGATCGCCGAGCTGGCCACGCACCTCCGCGCCGCCGTCGGGGGGCAGGGCGAGACCATCTACTACCACAACGTGGCCCACGACGGCTCCGTCTCGCGGCTGCTCTCGATCCTGCAGATCGACAACATGGTCTGGCCCGGCATGGGCTCCGAGGTCGTGTTCGAGCTCTACAAGAAGAAAGCAGTCGACGGCGAGGACCCGCCTGCCACGGCCACACCCGCACCAAGCTCCGGTGCCGGTGTCAGTGTCGTCGAGAGAGGCTGGTACGTGAGGGTACTCTGGGGCGGCCAGGTCTTCAAGTCGTCCAGCCCCGCTTTGGGCGTTATGGACATGATCCCCGTCGAGACGCTGCTGGCGTACTTTGACGGGCTGGTGGGAGAGAATGCCAGCCTCGTCAAGGGCAAGTGCAGCAGCGCCTAAGCGGTGTGCATACAATGATGTCATGACTGGAATATACAAAAAGGAGCTACATCCTAATAAAAGTATTTGTACATGTACGTCGTCGCTATAATTCATAATGCTGTTTGGAATTCTTGCGCGCCCTCCCCCCCTTGCTTGCTCCTTCTCGGCGCAGCACGACTCTTGGAAGTGATGGTTTGCATGCCTCTTAAGCCAACCCGCAGTCCTTTTCGAAATCGCTCCAGCGCCCGTTGCGCATGGGGTCTAGTTGACGTACTTTGGCCAACCACGTCCTGAGGTCGTCCGTCTCCTCGCCGTTGAGAGGGCGGCCTTCCATCTTCGGCAGGGCTCTCGTGTAGTCCAACAAGGCTTTGTAGATCCACATGATGTCGTCATAGTCCTCCAAAAGGTCCTTGATGTCTTGGATTTCGCGCTTCACGTACGAGGCCTTTTGTTCCCGTGACAAGTTCGGCGCGATCTTGAGACGGCCGTCCGATTCGGTCATGTTCTGGACGAGGAAGTGGTGGTAGAACCAGAGCGACTGGTCCTCCGGCCCCACGTTGAGTGCTTCGCGGACGAGATCGAGTTCTGGCCTCGTGTCAGTTCCGGTCCAGTTCCGTCCAAGTCGAAGGAGAGTTTCATTTTAATAATAACAGTAAAAACGAAGAAAAATATCAGAGTCTTCTTACCGTCCTCCAAAAACTTCTGCCGCGCCCCGTCGTCGGCGCGGCGCTCCTCCAGCAGGCGCGGCATCAGGTTTGAGCGGCTGTGCCAGGCGGAAAAGTTGGACAGGTCGACGTTGATCATCTTGGTCGTGTACTCAAACTCGTGCTCGACGAGGCTGCTGCCGTCGAGGGCCGCGCTCTCCAGCGTGGCGACCACCCTCCGCCGGTAGCCCCAGGCGTGGAAGTTGCGGCGGTCTTTGGTCAGCATCTTGGACACGAGGCCGAGCTCTTCTTCCCACACGCGGCGGGCCACGGGGCGCGGGAGGAGGTCGATGGCCTGCTGGAGGAGCCAGGAGCGGTATTTCCAGATCCAGTAGCTTTTGGGGTATTCGAGCAGGAGCGGGATGGTAAACATGAGCTCGTTCCTAAGGGTCCCGACGACTTCCTCGGTTGAAGGCCCCTTCTTCCCTTCTTCTTGTTCCTCCAACGCCGTTGGGTCCTGGTGCCCGGTCGCAGCAGAGTCCCCTGCCTCAGCTGTTGTACCACTCCTCCCACTCACTTGGTTTGCTGGGGACGCGGGGCCGGGCTGGGTCGTGGTCGAGGCCGAGGAGGAGGCGGACGCAGCGGTGGAGGACGGAGGCGTAGTGCATGCTGCTGAAGAACTCGCGGACGGCGCCGATGGCGACGGCCCAGGCAACGGTCTTGATAATGATCCACAGGTTAGGCAGCGCCTGCGGACGTTCCATGCCGTGTAGTGTTCTGGGTTCAGGCGCAGGAGCTTCGTCGTGAGGGCGAGGGTGGCGGCGGGGTCGAGGGCGTCGGCGGTCGAGGGGTTCGCGGCGCGCAGCAGGGCGTCCTCGACTGAGCGCAGGGTTTCGATCTTGGCGAGGTCGGATTTCAGTTGGGCTTCGGTTCGTGGCTTCCTGGCGGTGCGGGCTATGCCGTGCTGTTTGTTGCGTCGTTTGTCAGCTCAGCTTGGGATGCGGCGGGGGATTTGGGGTAATAGGTAGGTTTTGGAGATTGAGCCGCGACGAGGTAAAGGTGCGTGCTGCGCAGAGATGAGAAATCCTGGCGAGGGAGGGTGGTGAGTACATACGCTTTCCATGGGATCTGAGGAGTGCTCCTCTATGAGAGCGGGATGGTCTATTTTTAAAGAAAGAGTGAGTACCGTAACAAGGAAGCCAACAAGAACGATTACCTACCTAGGTAGAGCTGGCGGAGTGGTTGGTGACGCAGGAGTCCGGAGGATAGACCGGATGAAGGCACAGGAAGGAAGCTCTGGGCGGCATGAAGCAGCTGATGCGGGAACTGGTTCACATTGAAAGGAGCAGGGGTCCCCCACCACTGAAGTCCCCCTCTTGGGCCTGTCATGTCCACTGGAATGGGAACCCCCCCAAGGAGATGGATGTCGTCTTTGCCAGTGGCCCGAGCTTCCAGTGAAGCCGCGTTGGCAACGAACGTCGAGCCTCTTTTTATATAGGTACGTACCTACATACATCGTATAGCCATGCCTTTCCCATTAACGGTTTTCGACTTGGCTCGTCCCAGTAGGAAGGTTCTCAATGGCAGCTGCCCGAGACGTGGGGGAATGAATGGTGTTCCAAATGAGGTGGACTGCGACATCAAGTTTGGCCACGTGTGGTTTGTCTTGTCTACGTAGTGACTAACGTTATTTTTATCATGACTTTGGCGTGTCTTAGGTATTCTGGTAGCTTGTTACATAACTCTAACACTGAAAAGTCTAGGTGGCTATGCGTAATTTACATCAATACAGCTGTAGCACCACCCATTTCTGCCTCTTTTCTTCATGGCAAGCATGGGTGAGTGAGTGGGTGCTTCATCGTCATCCCACGCATTTTTTCGTGTTTACTCCCGAAGACGGAGTAGACATCGTGTCATCCCCAAGGAAGTAGTAGGCATCTATGTACGGATGCTCCTGCTCTTCTACTGTATAGTATCCGCGAGGAAGGAACGACTCGACAGGGCTGCAATTAGTTAGTCCATGAGCATCTGAGGAACACACCTTTCCCCTGTTCCCTGAACCTCTCTCTCTCTCCCTCTTACAATCTTTATTTATCCGCTCCTAGATCCAATCTTCTCCCCTCCCCCTAGGCTATGCATCGCTACATCCCTTACCGAGACGCAGAGACTCCCCTTTCCGACAAGATCCGGCTGAAAGCCTTGCCGCCGCCAGTGTCCTTGCCATCCTCCACCCGAACCATTGTAGCTGTTGGGTGTCCGTCCATTCTGTCTGCTGACACACCGAAATCGCCAGTCAGGATCAATGCTAGTGGCCGACGCATAACTACTTGCTTCTTCGGGCCCCGGCCGAAGGAGGAGGAAGACCGTAAACGACATGAGGAGCGACTCGCCGACGCCCTCAAGATCGACCAGACGGCCCGAGTCCTTCGCATAGGCCTTCTTCAGCCCTCGAACACGTCGTCAAGGTCTTGGCCCACGCTTGACGCGCAAGCGGCTCCAGGCTGCAACCTGCCTTCGGGGCCCTACCGAGTCCTCCAGGCGCCAGAGCTCGAGGACGACTACTACCGCTCCCCACTGGCATACTCTCCAACCTGCGGGTGCTTGGCGGTCGCCTTGGGCAACACGGTTTACAGATGGTCGGAGCAGCATGATCCCCAGCCCGTCTACCGTGCGCCGCGTCAGCGACGGAACAGTTTGACATCCCTGTCATTCTCATCCACTCAGGGCGGCAAAGCCATTCTTGCATTTGGAAGAAAAGACGGCTTCTTTGGTTTGCTGTCGTTCATTGACGAAATTCTACCCCGGTTTTAGTTTCACCACCCATTTCCGGTCGAATGCGTCAGCTAGCGGCCAACAGTAACGAAAAGGCCATCCCAGAACCCCTTCAACTCGGGTGCCCTGGTACCGACAGAAGACATACTCGTTGGAGACGGCCAGGGGGGCATCCTCCACTACATGGTCGAATGGCCTAGCTTGTGGGAGATCTCGAGAGACACCTGGTTTGGAAAGATAACACCCATAGCCAAGATTGCCGTCCATACCTCGCAGATCTGTGCCCTTGTCTGGTCTCCAAACGGGCAGCAATTTGTGTCGGGAAGTAACGACAACACAGCCTGCTACTTTGAGATGAACCGGATGATGGGAGGAGGTCCACCGCACAAGAAACGCGACTCGGCCACGGCCCGCAGAAGTTGTCGTTCGATGGAACGTGACGGCTCTTTTGAAAGAGACACGTCGCCTCCTAGGCAGTCCGGGGTTGGTCCAAGTCGAAGGGAGAGCGTGGAAATGTCGTTTGGCGCCTTTCCGAGCACCGAAACCGTAGAGGTGGCCGAAAGCATTACGCGAGCGACTCAAACACCCATGCAAGGCCTTCGACTTTTTAGAGATGGCACGGAGATACACCGTTGGAGGCACGATGCCGCCATCAAGGCCGTTGCATTCTGCCCTTGGCAAGAAGGACTCATTGCCACCGGCGGCGGGTTGGGCGACAAGTGCATCCACTTCTTCCACGCCGGGACGAGCGCACCCCTGGCCACCATTGCTGTTGGGGCGCAAGTCACCTCTTTGATATGGTCTACGACGAAGCGCGAGATCGCGGCCACATTTGGCTACAGTCATGGCTACGCGCAAACCGAACATCCATACCGTATTGTCGTCTTCAGTTGGCCGTCTTGCCGACAAATCAGCGCCGTAGCGTGGCCGGGCGGTCCACGGGCTCTATATGCCATCCCGTACCCTGGAGGGCCAGCTGATGCGCGCAAAGGGAGCCGGACGGCGAGAGAAGGGACCATTGTGGTGGCGTCGAGTGACGAGACTCTCAAGTTTCACGAAGTGTGGCGGGATCAGCCCAAGATGGCAATTGGTGGCGCCGCAGGGATACTTGGCAGTGACATTCTCGAAAGCCTAGCCGGCATCGACAAGGAGGGAGACGTCATCCGATAAGTATTGATGGGTGAAATGAGTTGCTAGGTGAAGGAGGACATTAGCCATAACAGAATGATAATTACGATTTTACGACCTTGGATTGTACGAGTCATCTGATACAGCCCTTTTCCTTTTCTGCCTACAAGTCCATCACCGGGGATGGACGTAGCCATCCATGCCCTATATTTCAGGCTTCCAAAGAAAACAGGTCTGGACGCGAATACAATGGCCTCGACTGTTCACAATGTCGTTGCTTGATAGTTGTTCTGTTGTTGCCCAGATGAATCAGGGAGGATGTTGCCTAGGCCCGTTTACCTCAGCGGCCCCGAACCACTGGAAGCGCCATGTTGATTAGGTACCTAGGTATGTACTGTACCCCGGACACCCCGGACTTAAAGCCCGCGTGGGCCCTGCAAATAGGAATCGCAGCCGCTGCCTGCACCCAATTCGTAATCCACCCTCGCAGTCGTCAGCGCATGTCTCAAACCGCCCGGGCGCATGAACACGTCCAAACCACCCCCCCCCCCCCCCCCCCCCCCCCCCCCCCTTCCCCCAAATCTTCATTCAACCTTTCCGAACCATCCAGGAACAAAAAAGTCCGCAAACCACCATTCCCCCGTCACCTTCGTCCTCGAACACCCGAAGTGAGATTGGAGAAAGCCGTTGATTAGACGCTTGATTTTCCGCGCACCCACCCTCGCAAGCAAACTGGGCCTCACACGTCCACAATGTCCAGCCTGAACCAGCTTTACCTCCTTGCCGACCACATCAAGCTCTCCCTTCTCGAGCGCCAGCGCGCCCTGTCGCTCAACCTCGAAGCCGATACCCAGGACGGCCACATCTCCCGCTCGTTGGACCAGTTCAAAGATGGCCTGGAATTCCTAGACTCCGAGGCCAAGCGCCTCCAGGGTGCTGGTGATGAGACGTGAGCCTGCCTCCCCCTTGGTGACATTTCCTCCTTGATGGTGTCCAGGACATCATGCGACGTCATGTCGGGTATGCCCACCAAAAGCGTCTAAACGCCAAAGGACTGCACCGTTTCAGTTTCCTCCCCCCCCCGAGCGGCACCCGGCTAACTACCGCCCAACAGAGCCGCTCTGAACATCACCGACTCTCTGCCCGCCCTCCAAAAGCAATACTCCGAACTCACCTCCCAGTTCCACGGCTTCTCTAACCCGTCCACGTCGTCAACCACAACCTCGCCCAACGACCCGTCCCTCTCCCTGGACTTTGCTGCCGCCCAGTCCACGAAACCCCTCAAGGGCAGCCTCCGCGGCCTTCCCGGCTCTGCCGCCGCCGGCGCCGGCAACAACAAGACCGTCCGCTTCACCGACTCCCCCGCTGGCAGCGGGGCGGCGGCGGCCGCGACGGCCGAAGATCCCGCCGCCGCCGCCCTCTTCGGCGAGGGCCGGTACCGCGACGACCCGGCCGACACGGCGGGGTACCGCGACCAGGCCGAGGGGCTCGACAACCAGCAGCTGCACGCGTACCACTCGCAGATCATGCGCGACCAGGACGACCACCTCGACCGGCTGGGCGAGTCCATCGGGCGGCAGAGGGAGCTGAGCATGCAGATCGGCGACGAGCTCGACTCGCACGTCGCCATGCTCGACGAGGTTGACGAGGTCGTGGACCGGCACCAGGGGCGGCTTGACCGCGCGCGGAGGTCGCTCGGCAGGGTCGCACGGGACGCCGGGGAGAGCAAGCAGATGATCACCATCGTTGTTCTCATCATCATTCTCGTTCTCTTGATTGCTATCCTGAAATGATTGAGTCTCGTGCAAGTCGCACAGGAAGGGGAAAGAGAAGGGAAAGGGGGCTAGCCCGTGGGAGACTTCAGCTGAGGTGGAAACGCAGCAGGCTTGGGTCAAGTGATGACAGCCGCTTTTTGTTTTAAAGGCACTTCCCCCCCTCCCCCCGCCAGAGAGGCAAGGGGAGGTGTACGTCTCGGCCATGGCCGAATTGTTTCTTTGCGTTTGTGGCGTATAGCATGGTTCGGCGTTCAGGAGTTTCCTACCAAAGTCGTGTTCCTCACTCGTAGTCAACAGATCCAGCATCAAGTTCACATCGTTGCATCTCTGGTCCCTCGACAGCCCGTCCAAATCGGGTGGCCTAGAATGCGTGCAATTTCGGGAGGGACGCCGTGGCCAGGTCAGAGTATCGTACCAGTCCCCTATCACAGACCTCAGTTTTGGGTGACTGTGTAAGCTCTGGAGCGTCTCTTGTTGCGCAGTGTGGAATCACACGCCTTTTATGAGTTGAGGTTGTCGTTCCTGATCCCCATCAAACGGGGCTCTTCCCCGTCACATCTTCGGTCTATTAGTCTAGTTGGTTAGGACGTCGGATTCTGATTAAACCCCCAGAACCTTCCGTAGGCCCAGGTTCGAATCCTGGATGGACCTTCCCTTTTGACTGAGTCACCATTTTTGTTCAAGTCATCTGTTAGGCAGCATCAGTCTGCTCTGTTTTTCTACAATGTAATTTCGCTATGGCCCAGTCATGACGGGTTGGACCCAGTTTGCTGTATGCAACACATACACTGGGTCTAATTATCCCGACAAGAAATCATTGAGAAAATCACTGCGTTTTCTATTATTTGCAACATGTAGTGACACCCGTAAGCCGCGCACACATGCAGTGAACAGGAGACGGACGTTATGAGATGCATAGCCTATTGCAACGAGTCGGAGCTGGCTCCAATATAGTCCTCCCCCCTTTTGGCGAGAGCTGCTGACTGGCGCGTCGAACAAACCATTCCTGCAAGTCGGGTAATCCGTCACAATCATGTCATTGGGGGGGGCAAAGGGAGGGGAACCGCGCAGCATAAAGTGAGCGAACGAGCCTCATCTCCGCGAACTGCAAAGCAACGCCGGAAATCGCCAACTCCCCTCAGACGGCGCGGCCGCCACGCGTGGTGTGCCAGTGTCGTCGGATCACATCCTAGTGGGCCAGGGTGGTTGCCGATATCGCCGTATAGAGGCCGTAGAGGCAAAGCCCAGTCTCGCCTCAACTGGGCGATGGAGACGGCACATTGAGGCCCTTTGACACCGTCCTGCGGATCTCCCAACCGGCCGCTCCCACTACGCATACCTACCTGGTGCCCAGGATATGGTTTCTCTTCCGCCGTAGCTCGTCCGGCTTGGACGCCATCATCGACCGGGGGGGGGCCCCCGACGACACCCTGTGGAGGGGAGCGGCTGCGCTCGGAACCCGCTCACAACGATGCGCCATACACCATGAACAACTCATTTCCCCGTATTCCCCCCCCCGAGGGCGGACGACGGCGCGGCTACGGTGGTCCGCGTCTCGGATACGCAACAGCGCCCCCCGAATGCGTCTCCCGCCCCGGGGGGGGGGGGGGGGGGGGGGACGTACCAACTCACACGGGTGACTTCACGGGGCGTCGGGCACACCGCGGAGGAGCTGCGGCGCGCGCGCTGTGGACTGCATCGAACGACCAGGGTCGCCGGGAACCGCGACACATGGCTCGACGAGAACTTCCCGACCCCTCCTGGTCGGAAGAGAGACCGCACACGACGCTGAGAACGACCTGGGCGGAGACGCCAAAGGGATCGAAGAAAGGAGGGCCGAACCCCTGGACTGGGGCGACGGCATCTGCCTAGACCGCAGTTCTGCAACCCTCAAGCTCCCCGGCCGCCGTTGTCCGGGGGGGGGGGGGGGGGGGGGGGGGGGGGGGGGGGGGGCAGTTTAGCGAGGGAGGCTATTGTAGTCAAGACTTGGACGCGATGGGGTGTGGATGGGAATGGCTGCTATACAGGGGGCTGAGGGGGAAGACGGTGCCCGCCATCGATGATGCGGGCATTCACGCAATGCAGCTTTGGTCAGTCATTACGGGACCGCGTGCAGGCCGCAGACAGTATGGCACAACACAAAGCCGATCTTTCCTGTTCACCTACTGACTGTGTTCCAACGCCACGGTATAGCTGTCCTTAAAGGTGAACGCCGCGAGACCGAGGTGCGTGCCCTTCGCACTCTACGAATAAACGGAAACTGATATGGCGGAATCACGCAGTCAACAACTAATATACTGTCGTGTGTTTTAGGTATGCATGGGTTCCTTCTGGAGAGACTAGGTATTTGTGATATGGAACAGAGAAAAAAGCAATCAGCAACAACTACGCCGACATAACACCAACCTCTTCGCCGCCGAGCAATGAGAAAACTTTCCCGCCAGGCAATTCCACAGAGAACTTCTTTTTTAACAACCATCTTTCCCCGACTGATTCCTCGCAAACAACAAACGTAGTTCTGGAGACTTAAATCCAGCGTAGACTCGAGAGGTAGGGGAGCAGCAACAAGGCAGAGTCGAAGCGATAACAACGTGAAACAGTGAGCCCGAACTAGTCGAGCGTGATATCGTACAGGAGGGTTGTAGGAACATGGGCAACGTTCGTTGCCTTGATTAGCCTCTGCCGTGTCTCGTTTGGAGGGCGACAACTCGCAGCCCACGCCTGCCTATCTTGGACAGCGATAAAAGCCCCCTTTGGGCGCGCGCATCACCACTTGTACAGCAGACTAAGCGGCGACGTCGCAACCCAAGCCCATGCAGGAACTTGCCTGCCCCTCGGATCGGGCGTGGTCGAGAGAAGAGGGGGGGAGGAAGCCCATATGCCAAACGAGAACGACCGAGGGCCCTGTGGCGGATATGGGTCCCAGACAGCACCGAACGACCGATATGCTTGCCGAACACCCGCGTATGAACAGCCCCAAGATTCCAGAGCCAGAAAAGCCAAGCACTGAGACGCCGCCATGCTGCATAATGATGACATAAAAAAGGCATTACTGAGTCCGCGTAGCTCGACTCGTATTAGAGCAGATTCTGGATGCCCAGAGACATTCCCCCGGCTCATGCCGGGTTGCCCTTCATCCTCTTGGCCATCCGCGGTGTAGGCGGCTTGCCCTTGTTCTGGACCCCGTTGACCTGGGGGCCGCCCGGAGTTGGGGCTTGGGAGCCGTCCTCCTCCATCTTGACACCGGATGGGCGTCTTCGCTTGTTGGAAGCTGGAGACGTGTTTGCACTGGGCCCGCTGGAGCTGGTGCCTTGCTGGCTCTGTTGCATCTGCATGCCGGGTGCCTGCATATGGCCCTGAGCAGGGCTGCCCTGGACATGAGGCGACCCAGGAAGCTGCATGTGTGGCTGTGCTGGGCTCGCACCCATGGGGAACTGACCGAAGCTGGGCGTCCTCGGGCCCTGAGGCATGGGCTGACCATTCATGTTTGCCGGCCCGGCGTTGATCTGGCCGACGTACTGCTCCAGGGCAGCGTACGGACCGAGGTTAGGGTGGGTGTGGTAGAAGGCGAATAGGGGGTTCATTTGACCGATCACTTCAGCAATCTGCATGTCATCTTAGTACCGGGGATCCATAACCGTGCATGGGTGAGCTGTCACATACCTCGAGGAACTGGAAGACGGCTTCGGTGACACCCATACCCCTTTTGACTGCCGACTCAGGGAGGTCCACCAGCGCTTCCGGCGGAGGATTTTGCGGCGACTTCATGGGACGGGCCTTGCCCTTCTTGCTCATTTCCGGCGAAGCCTTGCTGTCTTGGGAGTTGACCTTGTGCCACTCCTTGACCCAGTTGTGTACAGGCTTCGCAGCTTCGATGGCGGCCTTTCGAGAAATGTATTCTTCGTGGTTGCTTGTCAGAAACTCAAACAGTTCAATCTTCTGCTCCGCATCAAAGTGTGCTCTGACGGTTCCCGTTGCAACGAGCTGCGATATGTTAGACGATCCCTTGTTAACAGAAACATGACCGACTTACGTGCGAGCCGCTCTCGAACCAGTAGACGAGACTCGACTTGGTGTTCTCGATCCAGTGGCCATCGCCCGGAAGTGGCCTATCGGTAGTTCCCTTCTCCATGATCAACTGCATGTTCTTCACGCCACTGTCAAAGTGCGTGTGGAAGTATCGCGGCAGAGCGGGATATGTGATTTCGTATTGCTTGTCCGCCTGGTCTTCGACATCCGTGATGTGTACCGAGTGGCGGAAAACACCCTTTGTGGAGAAGAACTGGTTGACGAAGCTGTTCCAGTATGACAGGTCGTCCTTCCCCTTGGAACCCTGCGCATTTGATCAGTAAACATAACCAATACATACCGTCGTGTGGAAGCTTGACTTACGGGGAAGCCGCTCAGGTGCTCGCTGAACTGCATCAGCTTAAGCAGGCAGTGCCCCTTCATCCCTTCCCTTCTTTGCTGAGCCATGGCAATATTGTTGGCAACAGCAGCTTGAGCTGCGGCCTGCTGCGCGGGGTTCATCTGTTGCGGCCCAGGCTGAGGAGCCATTTGAGGAGGCCCTTGAGGCTGGGCCTGTGCCTGAGGAGGCTGCGGCTGCTGGTTCGGAGCAGGCCCAGGAGTCTGGGATGGTGTGGGCTGACCGGCAGATTGAGGGTTGACGGGCTGCGCGGGTTGTTGCTGCGGTGTCTGGTGAGGCGTCTGCTGGGGTTGCGGCTGAGGCTGCTGCGGTTGGCCCTGGGGTTGACCCTGTTGTTGCTGTTGCTGCTGCTGCTGCTGCTGTTGCTGAGCCTGCTGCTGCTGCTGCTGGGCCTGCTGCTGCTGAGCCTGCTGCTGCTGAGCCTGCTGCTGCTGAGCCTGCTGCTGCTGCTGAGCCTGTTGCTGTTGGGCTTGCTGTTGAGCTTGCTGCTGCTGTTGTTGCTGTTGTTGTTGCTGTTGCTGTTGCTGTTGCTGCTGCTGGGCCTGCATCGAAGCAGCCATCTGGGCCTGCTGGAGCTGCATGTGCTGGGGGTTCATCTGGACCGGCTGGCCCTGCTGTTGACCCTGTTGTTGCATCTGCTGCTGTTGGAGAGCGAGCTGTTGGGCTAGCATTGCTTGTGCTTGAGGGTTGTGTCCCTGCTTACCGCCTTGTGTCAGTACGGCCAATGCAGCGAACACAGCAGCGATAATGTCCTTACCGGTCGCATGCCCTGCCGCATAGCGGCAAGTTGGGCGGCGTTCATGGGGTTCATCTGCATGCCCATGGGCATGCCATTGACGCCGGCCATATTCGCGTTGAAGGCCTGTTGCGCCATGAGTGCTTGCCGTGCCTGTTGCTGCTGCTGGAATAACCGCTGCTGCGCGATCTGGGTGGCATGTGCCATGGCGGCTTGTTGGTTATTGTCTGCGCGACTTCATTAGAGGAGATGCACATGGATGGGGAGGAGAATGAAAAGAAGGGCGGCGGGCATACAGTTGGGAAACTGGGTCTGCTGGAACATTGGGTTCTGGGCAGGATTGAGATGCTGCAGAGCGTGAGCGTTCGGACCACCAGCACCAGGCGGCATACCGCCCATCAACTGGTTTGGATTAACCTGACCACCAGGCCCTGACACCGCCATATGCATCTGGTGAGGCATTCCTCCGCCCGGCGGGCCTTGCTGACCCGGGTTGTGAGGCATTCCCTGAGCCATAGGATGGCCGGGAACACCTGGATGTTGTTGCATGCCGGCAGGATGACCTGCAAAAGACGGACCCATACTCGTCATCATGTCTTCAAGGTGTCGATGATCCACAGCGTGGATATCGACGTCTCTTCCCTCCGCACTATCTCATGCGCATGCGCCCTAGATGTGTTGGACCTAGACAGTGTCGGCAGTCGGCCGCGGCGTAGTGGGTTGAGCGTCGTCGGGGGTGATGGCGCGACGCGAAAAGGATGCAGGTCGGTCGTGGTTTGCGAGACGCGGGAAGTGTGGTCTCAATCGCGCGAGGGTGGTGCGGCGGTTTCGACTAGCGTTATCGATTGCGGTAGGAAGAAGGCGTCTTTGTTGCGGAACAGCAGGGTCAACTGGTGAAGAGGAACCGCAAAGGCATCGATGATCGGCGTGACGACAACGTGTAATTTTTGGGTATGCGAAGTCGGGATGGGATGCGACCACAAACAAAAAGAACGGGAGGAAAGGGTCGGGGCGGCGGGTAGGTTGTTGTTGGGTGGGTGCAACTAAAAAGAGCCCGGTGACGGGAGGAGGAGAGTTGGCGTCGGTAAAAGGGACGTGGCGAGCGGACGGGGGGAGAGGAGAGAGAGAGAGAGAGAGGAGGGAAGATGCGCTGTTGCGATTTCGATGAAAAAGGTGGACACACAACACAACGCAAGACCCGTGTCGTTGGTCGCGCGATAACCAAAGCGAGCGAACAAAGTGGGAATCCCTAGTGAGGTGGCCTGGCCGTACGTGCTTCAATCGAGGTAAGTCGATGACATCCGGAGCGGGTTGTTTGAATGCCCAATTTTTTTATATAAACCTGCACACGTCGAACGCGGGCGAACGAACAAGCCTTTCCGCGCCGCCTTGCTTATGAAAAAAGCGGGAGAGGGAGATTTGGAGAGTGCGAGGTGGGCGAGTGGTTGCGGTGCGGGTGCAGGCTGTGTGTGTGGTTGGGCTTGAGTGGGAGGGGAGGACGGACGCGAAGACAAGACAAGCAAGCAAAGCAAAGGACCTGGGGGGGAGAGCTGGGGATCTGAGCTCTGGATTCTAGTTTTTTGCAAGCGGGTTGGTTAGGTTGGGTACTGATCGGGGCTTTCGCTGGAGGACAAGTCCCGGGACCCCGATGCAACGGAATAAAAATAAAGAGGAGCTGGGCCCAGGGGTGTTTGGGGGAGAGAGAGAGGATTAGGGGAAGAGGGAAAAGCAGACGAGGTTGCGGACGGTGAGGCGTCAAGTTGCGGCCGAATCCAAACCCTGAGGCCGATCGAGAGAGAGAGAGAGAGTGAGAGAGAGAGGCGAGACGACGGGGAGAGAGAGAGCAGGGACAGAGAGAGGAGCGCGAGGTGGGCGGGCGGGCGGGCGACCATGCCAGAACAGAATGAATGTCAGGCTGGGGGAAGTTGGAACATACAACAACCCTTTGCTTCGCCTGGGGTGTGGGGGAGCATAACCTGTTTAGAGGAATACGCCATGCAGTTATGGGGGGCACATACATGGATATGCCGGACTGAGGCAACGGGAAGCTCCATAGTAACTACAAGCTATTCATCTAGGCAGAAAGAGGACGGGCTACGGTCAGCCTTTCTATGCAACAAGCCACGCTTCTTCAGCAATATCCATCCAGGGGTGAAGCAGGTGTCGCAGGATTAGCAGTGAAGCAGGAGGCAGGAGTCAGAGAAGCCTCGCTTTGTTGCAACAAAGTTGCAACCCCCCGTCACTCCTTAATTCCCCCTCCTCCTCCAGGCTCCTCCTCCTTCTCTTTCAGCCTTTCCTCTCCCACTTCACCGCGACGCGACGCTGTTCACACGACAAAGGGGGGCAACGAAAATGGCAGCGCTGGAATCGCGTCGACCTGCCCGTTCCCTTGCTGGGTTTTGCATCTGTCAATGGCCACCACGTGTTCGCCGAACCGAACCACCCGGATCGGATACCTACGTGTTTCTCCTTCCATCTCTCGTGTCCACGGCCCTTCGTCCCCTTCGATCCACGTCTGATGACATGAACCTTGAGGAGCTGGCCAATCAGATTCGATATCCTTTTCGGAAGGCGGGGATCGGCATTCACGGCGAATATTCCGTAGCTAGTCTGACTAGTCACGTGGTGACCTTTAACATGACACCCCCCTGGAGCTGAGCTGATCCAGAACAACAGTATCCGTACCTAAGCTCATCGACTTGTAGTCACGTGCAATATGGGGCCATTTGAAGGTGCGAGAAGAAAAAAATTCCGTCTCCAATTTTTTTCCCTTTCGTGTGAGCCTCATATATAAAAACTGTTCCTCTGCACGTCAGAACCTTTTCTTCACCACTCCTCGGCATCACACCTCGACTCTCATCGACGCCAGAAACGCGCTCTCTCTCGACTCGTGCGAACCCGCGACGTTCCAAAGGCTTCAATTCAAGCTGTGCGTGCTGGAAAGAGCGCGTCCCTGGCATCGTGAAAGAGCCTACGGTTTGCTATCTACGAATTGCCGTCCACCTACTTACTCTACGATCAGCTTCCAGCTCCCACACAACCAGGTAGGCCACGTCGCTCGCTGCTCTTTCCCCAACCCATCTCCGAATGATGACACTCAAGAAACATTGTCTTCTTTTCCCAACCGAATCGACCATGAAGAAACCTAGTCTGTTCGGGTTCCCGTCAAGGCGAACCTGTTACTTGCCAGTATATTCTGTCTGAAACATCATCTTTACATTTTTTATTAGAATCGATGCTTCAGGAAGCGTTCTTGCTGACCTGTGCAATTAGATATTACAGGACCATGGCCAAAAGCCGCTTGCTATCATACTGCATCGACTAACATTTACAGCGATCAGCATGGTCGTCCTCATCAGAAAGGTTAGTCCAGGCATCTACTTCTGTCCACCCTTCCCCCGCTTCCCCCTTCAACATGATGAAATATCCATCAAATTCGCAGTTTTCACTCGAGTCACGGCCACGAGCTTTTCCGGCGGGCGCTTCTTCTCACGAAGAGGGCGTCTTAAGTGATGCATGAGGGCTAATTCTTCCTTGGATGTCTGATTTTATTATACCAACTTTCCCGTTTACAATTTTTTGTTTGATTTTGCCGTGTGGATTTTTGTCTAACAAGAAATCAGAAAAAATCAGGTCCTTCATAGAAAACCGCCCATGGTTGAAGACGAGTTTGCGCCGGCAGCCATCTTCGTGTGGCATTGTAGAGTCAGAAATACAAATATTCGCCAGAGAACAAACGTTGATGAATGGTCTCGAATCGATACATGCTCTTTGGCCCAAATTGTGAATGCCTTCAGGGAGAAATCTCGTTACGGTTTCTCCGTTTAGCAGACATAATATTGCTTCCATCAAGTCTTGATTGTAACGAGGCCGCAGACTTGAAGTCGACTGGTCTCGGGCGCTAAGAATAACGTCTGCTAGACGGGTAACAGTTAGTTACGTCATGTACTTCATCTTTTTTAATTGCAATGCTCCAACCATGCTAAACCATGCCGCACACGCCCATACGACCAGGGCTTCCGGGAATCGATGCCATCCTCTCTCCCCTCTTTGACTTTTTGCCTTGCCCAACGAGCCAGATAAACACCTTTCTCTACTATGATCCGTCGGTGTTTCGATGTCCCCCCCTGTCCGCCGCCCATGGAGAAAGAAAAATGCAAAAAATGCAAAAAATGCAAAAAACGCCGTCACGGAGGCCGTAACCAACACCGTGTTTGTGTTGCAATAAGCCACATCCGAACACCCAGAAGACAAAAAAAACCAACCCCCGCCCGCCATCCTGCCCTTCCCACTCACAGAGTGACCATCCCAGCATCCCCTCAAACGACGCGCAGCCCTTCTCTGATGGATTCAGGAATCTCCCGCCGTCTGCCGCCAACAATGCCCCTCCGGTTCCTCCCCGTCCGGCCCCTGCCGAGCCAGTTGAGCTTTAGCAGCCTGCATAGCTCCTCCATCCGCCTGTTGCCCTCGTCGCTGCCGTCGCCGGAAGTGCCGCCGATGCTGGCGAGAATGCTCATACACTGTAGCATACGCCCGACCATCTCAGTGACCTGCTTAGAGTCCTCGACATTCTGCTCGCGTGTGAACGGCCGCAGCTGCCCGTCGCTCCCGGCGCTGGCGTAGCTGACGTTGCTGAGTCCGCGGCTGCGCCCTCCGCCGCCGCCTCCCGAGCTACCGTCGCCCAGGAGCGTCGTCGCGTTAGAGTTGTAGCTCGCAACGGACGGATCCAGGCTCATGGCCGTTCCGGGGCGCACCATGGACATAGAATCCGCAGGGCTAGAGGAGAGCGCCGGGTCCGGCAGTGGTGAGGCGAGGGCTAGGGAGGCGAACGAGGATGGAAGGAACTCAAGGGATAGTCGGGAGAAAATAGCCTTGAGTGAGTCGTAGCGAGGGAGAATGACAATGTCGCGGTACGCCGTAAGGACAATGCGGCGGACATCGAGGACGGCAAACGCCGGGCTGACATACGGCGCACTGTCGGAAGACGGTGCCTTGACGCCGCCCCAAAAGTCGCGGGCTTGGTCGTGGTTCATGAGCACGCCGCAGCCAGAGAATTCAAGATCCAGAGGCAGGAAGACGGCCTGCATATATGGCAGGATGGAGGTGTAGGTGATGAGCCACATCTCAACGAGAGCCGGGATGACTTTGTCCTCTTGGGTACGTCTGAGAGTCATATCTAAAGACGCAAAGCCGGTCGCAAGGAGCTCGCGCAAGTCCTCGAGGATGATATTGGGCGACCTGCGCTGAATGCAGTATTGTATGTGCAGTGTGACCAATTTGTTAAAATCCTCCACTGGCTGTCGCAAGTCCTCGCCCTCAAAGATGACGAGCATTTTCGCCTTCAAATACGGCCAGGCATCGTCGAGGGCCATGCTGTTGAGACCGTACTTGCCTGCGTCAATTGGCTCGGAGAGATACGACGACTGATGCGTCAAAGTTGGTAGGCTGCTTGGCCCTGGCCAGTCTGTGGGAAGCGAACTCGATTCGGCGTTGAGGTTGCTGGTGTCCTTTTCAGTCTTTTTGTCCCGCCGAGCCTTGCCAAACGATGTTGCAGTTGCGGCAGGGCTAGGGGGTAAGTTGAAACTGTACAAACTCGAGGGGGCGCTGGGGTCTGTGGGTTTCGAGTTGCTCGATGCGGAAGACAGCGGGAGGTGGTAGTCATCCTTGAGCTTGTGCTTCTGCCGCGATAAAAAATGATGCTTCTTCTCCTTTTCCTTGCCCTCCTTTTCCATGATGGGTGTTTCGGGGACTGCGCGAATGGTGGCCGAAGACGAATTGTTGAGGTTGTAGATGGACTGGCTGCTGGTATTATCAATCAGACTGCTTGTGCTAAAATTCCCCCGCTGTAACGAAGCAAGCGCGCTGCCGATCTTGCTGGGGCTCGGGAGCGGTTTATCTTTGGGATCGGCCTTGGTGCCGATCTTGACCGGGCGCGAGAAGAGCTTAACCTTGGACTTTTCTGGCTTTACCGGCTTCTGATCTGGGATCAGCTGGGGCGGAGGATGAACGGGACTATGTTGCTGTTGCTGTTGCTGTTGCTGCTGCTGCTGCTGCTGCTGCTGCTGCTGTTGTTGTTGCTGCGATTGCTGCTGCTGCTGCTGCTGCTGCTGCGACTGTGGCAAGCCTGGTGAAGTCTGGCTCGGTCGCGGGAACGCTGCGTTCGCGGCTGTTGTCGCGGCGGCCGAATGGCTTCCCAGGAGGCCGTTGTGATATCCTTGGCTCCCAAACCCGGTCTCTCGTGGACCGCTTGCCTCGGTCAGGCTTAGGACAGGCGGGCTGAGTGGGCCCTTTCCGCTGCTCCCCCTCCTTGCGCCGTCTCCGTCTCCGTTGGGGTTGGGAACAGTCTGCGATCGTTGTCGGGCGTGCAGCTGCTGCTGGTTGTATTGACTGTTCTGGTGCTGGAAGGCCGCCTGTGCGGCAATATGGCTCGCCGAAAGGGCAGGGCTCGGGAGCTGGTGCTGGTGCTGGTGTTGTGTGGAAGACGAGCTGGATATGCCCACCTGGGACAGATTCGATATGCTCGTGGACGGCAGCGTCGAGTCGAACAGACCGGGAGTCTGACTGTGCTTCCTGGAGTGGCCTTTTGTCAAGGGGCTCGCGGTGCGGGCAGCGGCGATTGCGCTCACGCCGACGCTCAGATCGTTTCCTCCGCCCGAGGCGTGAGCTGCTGGGCCTCCAGGGGTGGTTCCTGAGCGCTGAGCAGTCGGGCGCGAAAAGTTCTGTAGGCTTGTGGTGCTCGAGTTGGGCTGGGATGTAAACTGGGCATAGATGGGGGTGCCAGAAGAAGACGGTTGTGTAGGGGCGCTGGGAGCGTGTGCTCGCGGCTTGACGTAAGTGATGGAGGGGCTCTCTTCGCTGGACGTCGACTCGGCGCGGGCGGGTGGTCGTGGACGTTGCGGCGGCGGTGCGTTGGAGGCCGTAGATGCCGGCAGAGGGCTAAAGCTGCCCGGCGCTCGGGGCGGCGGGGGTCGTGCTGGTTGCATTGTCGAGGATATGTTAGGGGTATGTTACATCTTGGAGCTTCGGACGATTCGAGATTGGGTGAAGAAAGGCCTGATTCGTGGAAATGTTTGTTCTGTTTGGTTGCTTGGATGCGTCGAGTAGGTATGGGAGCGGCCGGCGAGCGAGTGCAGGGTTGGGGGGTTTGGTTGTTGATGATTGTTTTGCACGGCTGGGAGGGAGGGGCAGGGCGGCCGCTCAAAATGAAGGGTACGTATGATTGTGCTCAAACAAAAAGTTGCGGGAACCGGTCATGTAGATAAGAAGGCCGAGAAAATACGAGGAGGCTAGGGAGGGATGGAGGGAAATAAGGTGTTTATGAGAAAGCGAAGTGGATTGCGCCGCCTCAAGGGCCGACCGAGTGGGAGTTAGACGAGAGGACAGGATCAGCATCAATGCGGCTGGCTGGCTGGCTGGATTGGATTGGACCCCTCGCACCTCGCAGTCTACCTGCCTGCCTACCTAAATACCTGTTTACTTGCCTTCGCAGGCTACCTATAGATAGCTACGTAGGTAGTACTTGGGGAATAAGCATGCTTACTTGCTTGCCTGCCTACCTACCTACCTTGCAGGCTTGCACACGCGATCTGCGAATACCCAACCCAGCCATCTGATGTACATCGATCGTATCGGCCTGCACTCGGTGGGTGCGATTTGTCTACCTACCTATCCATTTGTTGGTTTGCTGCCACGGGGGTCATGTTCGTCTACCTGCGATGAACCAGCGCGCCCGGGGCCGATTCACAGCCCATCATCATCAGCATCATCATCATCATCCATCGCCTTGTATTTATACCTCAGTCGTATTTGCCAGGCCCCAAACCAAGGAACAGGAACACATTGCCATCCGGGATGCCCCCCTCCTCTCCTAGGTAGGTAGGTAGGTACGTTACATACCTAGTAGTTTACGTACCTGTCGGTAGGTAGGTAGGTAGGTGCTGTGGTGCATCATCCGTACCAGCCCCTTGTTCCCACTGACGCGACGCGGGTTGCGACCCTGGCCTGTTTCTGGGCTGGAGCGCGGGCTGGGCTGGTAGGTAGGTAGGTACTTTACAATCAACCCCGCAGTTGGCCCCAAAGCCCCATCTTCAGCGGAACATTACTATGTATGTAATACTACGCGGCCGCCCTCGAGTCCAACTGGAATGGAATGGAGGGGCCGTCGTTTTCCTCCAAAGTCAACCCCAGACGGGCCACACCACCCAATTTTCCGTCATGATTTATTATTCCTCTCACTCTCACACCCACACACACACACACACTCTCTCTCTCTCTCTCTCTCTCTCTTTCATGACGACGCACAATACAGCCACCCGAACATCCAAATATCTTGTTTACCATCTGCCGACTCCTCCGTCTTCCCAACCATGACAGACACCAACGGCACCGCGCCTTCGGCCCCGCCGTTCTGTTTCTCAGCCACCTACAAGTCCCCCACCAACGAACCCTTCGACTTCTCCGAGTCCCTCCCCGCCCCGCCGACCCCCAGCGCCGGCGACAAGGCCATCTACCTCAACGCCCTGCGCAAGTCTATCAACTCCGCCCAGGAACACATCAACAAGGAGCTCACCGCGCGCATGGAGGAGGACAAGGCCAGAGAGGCCACCAAGAACGGCGCCACCTCCAAGCCCGCCGTGGACGAAGAACTCGAGGAGGAGAACTACGGCGAGGAGGCACCTCCCGCCGATGACTGAGCGACAACAAACAACGCTTCCCTTCAGAGCGCCATCGTACATTCTTGCCACCTAAATACGGGGGGTATTACTGTATCATGCTGAAGCTTCCTGCCCGGCTTTATGCAATTACCAAAATGTACGAGGAAAACCAACACCGAAACACCCCCCCGCAGAGACACCCGCGCCCCTTGATCACGAAAACCTTCGCGCCCAAGATCCCGCCCGTGAGCTGTGAGGCCTCTGCGACGATGCCTTGTTGAGACAGGCGTAGTGGACGACGTTGTTGTCCGGTAGAACAGACACCACGCTGCCGCCGAGTCTCTTGTGGCATACCCCGCAGAGGCGCTCCTCCGTAATGACTACCCTTCTGTTGCGCCCACCCTGACCTCCAGGGATGTTGTCACCAAGCAGAAGCAGTGCTTGTGTAGACACCAACTCCGTGTCTCGCAGTCGAGCCACAATGCGCGACTCGTTAACGACGCTGTTAGCAGACCGGATCCTGCCGCGGAAGTATGACTCAAGGTCGCGGACAGGGAGGTCGTCGGGGATCAGAGATAGTGTCGAAGCTGCCGGTAGACGCGACCCGTGCCTTGAGAGTAGTTCGAGAGCCGGCTCGTGGGCTGGTTTGTGAGGTGGAGGCGGTGTAAGGTACAACGAAAGAAGCGTATGGTAGATGGACGGGGATGGGTCCTCGGCGTCACCAGACGATGACGGTCGCCGCGACTGATCCGGAGATGGAGGCCTAGAGTCTTTGGACTTGTGCACTTGGTTGCAATACCTGCTCAAGTTAGATCACATCCCGACGGGGGGGAAACAGATCCTTTTCATATGAACTGAACCCACTCTTCTGCTTTCGCGTAATTCTTCATCTTGAAGACGTATATCTCAAGAGCCTGCTTATGCGAACCCATGCTGCTTAGAACAATGGCCTGAGCCTCGTAAAACGCGGCATCTACCCAAGGTCAGTCATCTCGATAGCAGTTGTGAGAACGGGTAGGCAATACCGTCGCGCGGGATAAGGCTAAATGCTTTCCCCAGGCTGTACTGGCTGCTGGTTTTGAGGAACTGCACGAAGCGTCCCATGTCTGCGTCCCATTCGTCATTCCGCTTCTTGTCTTTCAATTGTTTGATAAAGAGTTCGACCAGACGATTGTGGAAATCCGGAGTCGATTCGTCGAGCTCGCTGATGATATGCTCCAGATACTGGACCTCCAAGCTGGGATCAATCCCCCCGAGAAAGCGCGCAACCCGACCACGAGGCAAGGTCTCCGCGTTTTCCGAGTCGGCAATGAAGATCTCCATCGCTAGTTTGGAGTCTGCTCTCAAGACCCATTCGGAGTACTGCAAAATGAGATCGATATCAGATGGGGGTAAGGACTGCAGATAGGTCACAGTTCGTTGAGGACCGTGGAGGCCTGGCGCAGCTTCATCGGGTTCCTTGGCAGTTCCGAAGCGCTTCAGGAGCTCCAGTGCCTGAGAGTGTAGCTTCTTGCCGCTGAAGAAGTCTACCAGCTCGTTGTATCGACTGTGAGCGAGTAGCGCCTCGTTCACCACGTCCGGATCGCAGAAGTTGGGGAGGCGAAATAGCGGACTGGCCAGGGACGGGCTGGTCATCATATAACTCCGGAACAAAGCCGTGTCGACGATTCTTGAAGTCCTTCGGATCTCTCCCTCAAGTTGGCTGCTCGATTCGTCAAGGTGCGACCCGGACATGAAACTTTTCATCGCCTCTTCAGTAGATCCGTTCGTGTCCGATCTCTTCAGCTTGCCAGTACTCGGATCAATGACCCGTTGCAAGCGTGTCCTCGTCCCAACGAGGTAGCCGGCTAAAGACCTGACGGCGTCTCGAAGGTCGTCCCCTTCAAGAGGCTGGTTCTCTGCGGGCTTGTTCCGCTGACTGCTACTGCTCTCTTCGACGTCCACCGGGTCCTTCTTAGGCATGGCTGAGGCAGTGTCTTGTTGCGCTGGCCTCCGGTGTCCCATGAACAACTTGGCGAAGCCAACGCCCCCTCTCGCGGGCGATGTAGGATTTGCATCTGTATCGTCTTTGGCAGACTTTTCGCCGTTTGACTTCTCCTGGGACTCTCCCTCGTCTTCCTTCTCATCACTGCCTGATTCTTCTGGTCGTGCACCGTGCGCCCAGCCCGACATCTCTCCAGCGATGGAAGGGGGGAAAAGCTTCAACACTCGCTCCGGCGGCGCGTGAACGTCATCTTCGTTGAAAAGGTCCATGGAATCGTAGTACTTTTTTTGTTTGAAAAGGGTTTCGGCTTTCAACATCTTGACTTCTCGCAGAGTCTCTTTCTTGTTTTGGAGCAGAGCATCCTCCAGCATGTTGAGGATGCTGACGGCCTCGTCGTACTTGCCCTTTTCCACAAGCTCGTCGATCTGCGAATCATAATCCGTGGATCCCATCTTCCACACGCATCGATCGCTAGAGATATGGAATCCCTTACCCGCATGAGCTAGACTGAGGTTGGGGGGCAGGAAATGCAGTTGCGCCGCGCCCGGTAGCGAGATGGTCTGCAGCAGATGCAGAGTCTCCGGATTCCTCACTTCAAGGGAGCCCTTGGATGGAGCTTGCAATGCCAAGATGTAAGGATATGAGTATCCGATCTGTTCGGGAGCGGACTGCCATGGAATCTGTCGTCTTTCAACCGGCTTGCCTTCATCAGTGATGAACATGGAGTTGACGTCCTTGGCGAGCAGCAGCTCCCCTTCAGCCAGCTTTGTGGCAAGCGGCTTGGGCATGTAGCCTCCAAGACCCATGTAGCCCATCCCCGCACTGCTTGCAGCTCCGAAGCGACTGACTTGTCCGCCCGATGCCGCCGAGCCGGGGCTGTTGATATCCTCGACTTCATGGGTAATTACATCGACCATGACGTATCCAGCGTTCATTCCGCAGACAATCTTTGTCGCGCTGGCCCATGTCACAGTTCGTATCGATTCCGGCAGGGTGACTTCTCCCACGTCGGTACCCAACTCGCTTGCGTGCCAGCTCCATAGTAACAGGCGGCGACGGACTGCCACCGCCAAGCGGCTAATGATCTCGGGTATCCCAGTGGATGCGTCCTTGACAATGTTTGACGTTACAGCGAAACAGGTGGCATTCTTTGTTCGTGATAAGGTCTCGAGAGGTTCGTAGGTCCCAAGGTCATGTAGTGACACGTAGTAGTTGGACAACGACACAAGCGTGTTGGCTTCTTTGATAATGGCAAGCTGTTCGACGGCCCTGTTTGAGAACTTTTCGACCTCGCGTAGCAGATCTGTAGGTTTCTCGACTTGTTTGGGTGGCTCGTCACCATCGTTCGCTTTCGGTGGGCTCGTTGCGGTCGGTTGAGGGCCATTGGCTTTGGCCGGTGACGGAGGCGGTAGCTCATTTACTCGGTAGATGCGAAGGGCGCCATTGTTGAGGCCGACGAAGACACGATCGCCTGGAGAAACCCGTCAGTCATAGCCACTTCTGCAGCGGTCGGTTAGTATTCCGGGGCAACGCACCATGCGCGAGGATTGTCTCGATCTTGAACTTTACCCCCTGCTTTAGCTCGATGATCGGCCGAGCTGTAAATGCTGAAAGCATGGCGCCAACCCGCAAGGCGAATGTGCGATCGTTCAGCAGGCTCTCATCTGGAGGGGGTTCTTAAGAAGTGCGCTGGGTCGTTACAGCAGTCAATGTGCGATCATGACGGCGCGTGTGAGAGGTCGTTAAGCTTCAAGCATCGGTTCGGGCATGGCTGGGCAAAGGTGCGCCGCCTGCGGTACGTCAGGACGAAGCCCCCACATGGGAACCGATGACCTCTATCCCGTCCGAATGAGAACTAGCGCCCTGCGACCCTTCCGCTCCAAGCAGTGCAGTCTGTCTCCACCCCTCCAACCTGTGGTGTTAACAGGAGCTGATTGGCTAGCGGGTGGGGATTAGCATTACACTACATTCGCTTCATGCACAGTCGCAGCTTAGGTAGGTAGGTAGGTACCTACAACACTAGGTGCTTTCAGAAGACATGCCATGCCATGGCTGGCGGTTCTACGCAATCTCGACCTTTCGTCCAAAGGTTGAAATAGGTCTCACCAACAAGATGCGATTCTTCGAGTAAACACTTGACTGTACCATTATTATGTCGCTGACTCCAACATATATACCGCACAATCAAGGGCGAAAATGAAAATGCAGAGTGTTCTATGTGAACAGGCTCGTCTATGCCCCCCATATTCCAAACGATGTTCCCATAAGATGGCGCCCCATTCCCCAAATGGCACAAATATAACCAAAATCAGACTTGAATGCAGGCATCAAACGACTGTTGTAGCGGACGAGCGTATCTAAAGAGCTTATGGCAGACACCTCCTAGTCTAGTCCGGCTACCCTCATAAGACCATAACCCATAGTTACCACGACAACCAGGGTAAGGATACTGCTGGGCACGCCCCGGCTGATGAAGTGCTTGACTCTGAGATATCTTTGGCCCGTCGGGTCCTCCTTCATGATAGCAGCTAGGCAGATGTCAGTCAAGAGTTTGAATCAGTTCGGGAGATAACTTACTCATATTCGGGAAACCACTGGTCGGCAGGCCCATGGCAGCACTACACATGAGGACTCCACCCATAACCAGCAGGTTAGGGTGAGGTTCATCCATACTGGTCCCGACATCAAATACCAACGGCAAGATGATGAGAGCTGCAACAGTATGGCTGATGAACGTAGCAATGACGAGGATGAGCGTTGAGAAAACGACAAGCACAACGTAAAGGCTCATCCCCTCGACTTCCTTGGAAACCATGTCGGCAACTGTATGCAGCAGACCCGATGACTTGACAGCTTTGCCCAGCGACAAACCTCCTGCAGCAAGGATGATGATGGTCCATGGAAAGTTGTTGAAGTCTTCCTTGGTCAAAATCCCGATACCGAAGAAGAGTACGATGGGAATGATGGCGATGACACCCATGTCGCCAAAGATAGACTCCATCTGATGACTTGCGCACCACAGTCCGATCGTGACAAGCGTCACGATTGAAACAAACCACTGGATGCCGGTGAACTTCTCCTTGACAGGTCGGATCGCGGAGATGGTAGTTCCCTTGCCTGGTTGAAAAGTGATCAACAACAGCACCCAGATGAGGAGCAGAGAGACGATGCCCACAGGGATGACAATGAAGAACCATTGGATCCAGGTAGGCGCCGGCTTCATGATTCCGATGGCGACGACATTCTGCGGCGAAGCAATGGGTGAGAGCATACCCCCAATGTTGGAGGCAAGCGCAATGCCCATGATGACGGCCTTGGACATGTTGGACTCCGAAGGCAGGGTGCGCAGCATCGGCTAGAGTCTGTGTAAGCTTGTAGCACCAGCAACATTCGTTAGGCGGGTACTGACCTCGATGATGGAAAAGCAGAGAACCGGCGCAGCGACGTTACTGATCAGCATACTAGCGAAGGCGGCGACAAGCATGTTGGCGATAAGGACGGTGCGTGGAGTGGTGCCCGCTTTGCTGAGAACGAAGGTTGCAAGGCGCTTGTCGATCTTGCATTTTGACAGCGCGGCCGCGAGCGTGAAGCCGCCAAGCAGAAGCATGATAACGGGCGTCCACATGGCCGAGAAAATGTAGGCAGTGGTGGCCTTCGCATCAAGTCTCCTGTAAGGCTTGTCGTCGGAGCGGACGACAGTCAAAACAACGCATAGGAAGGGTATCATGAGCGAAGTGACAAACAACGGGATGGCCTTTGTGCAGGTTAATAACAAATCGTGACAGCCGCCTCATGGAAACTGACCTCTGTAGCCCAAAGGATGCTGACAAACACAACCAAAGCCAAACAGTTCTGTTGCTCGGGCTTCTCCATGATGGGCAGGAAAATGAGGAGGAAGAAGACGGCAACAGAGACCAAAAGGGTGAGCAGAGGTGTATTTGCGATCCATGCCGGAACAACAAAACGGCCAACAGGGGTGACGACCTCCTTGGTTGTAGGGGCAAGTTCGTCATCACCCTGAAGTCTCCTCAGTCTAGCTGCTCCATCCCTACCTAGAAGCGATCTTCCTAGGCTGGCAGCCTCTGCGCGACGCTCCATTCCGATCATGTCTCGCCAGACAGTATTGCGCTCCCAGACGACATGCTCCCGAAGGTGAGACCTGAGATCGCGCTTGGCAAGTGCTTCGTCGCCATTTGTGACAACCTCGGCGTAAGCCTTTTCCATTTTGGAAATGTTCTCCTCAATCGTCTTGATGCTCTCTATCCTGAACGGGTACGCAGAGTCGACGTTAGCACTCATGTACTTGACTCGCAGCTCTTTGTCCAAGATCTTGTCGAACTTCTTCAGGACCTTCCTGAAGCCCGTCCTGTTCAGCTGTACGTATGACTTGAGCTCGCAGAGAGAAACATAGAGGTTGATAATGCGCTTCTTCAGCATGATGCCCGAAGAGTACATGAAAGACTGGTCTGGCAACTCATCATGAGCAGTGCTGTACCGCCGCAATGACCTCGCCAACGTCAATTCAGTAGATGCCGTCATATCCGTTGTCGACTGCCCAAGGTTCGGAACAGTCTTGCGTCTGCCGAAGCCCAGACTGGAGCGACTTTTCGCCAGTCCCGTTGTCTCGTCGTCGTCATCGTCATCGTCGCTGTCTTCGACGTTGCCGTCAATGGAGACGGAGGCCCGTCTACCGTTGGACCCAGACAGCCCTGGACGGGACGCGCTGCCAAATGACCGTCGTGGCTCACCACCGTTCTCTTCGTCCTCGAAAGAACGATTACCGATGTCTCCCAGCAACTGATTGACCTCGTCAAGAAGCTCGCCCTCCTTGGAAACATAGAAGGAGCAGATCTTCTCCAACTCTACGCCAAGCGCACGGCTAAAAACTTCTTCGGGATCTTCATTTCGGATGAGGGGTCTCGATTCGGCATCTCCTGAGGAGGTTTGGTGGACAGTCTTCTCGAGCTGGTAGATCCTAAGACGTAGCATTAGTTATCTGCACGCTCACGGGAGCGCCGCCAGCAACTCACAGCTTCTTGAGGTTGCTGTATGCAATGTAATGACTGCTCCAGTCCGGAACGGCATTGAACTGAATGCTGTGTGAGAACTTCATATCGTCTTGCTCCTCGAGCCACTGTCTCTTCCAGAGTCTTTTCTGTTGCAGTCGGGACTTGTGGTCCTTGGCTGCCTTCCTTGCGGTGATGTGATTGTAGTTCGCAAGCTCGTAGCTTTCAGTCTGAGCAACAGTGGAGTTGTTGTTGTTGTTGCTGGTGGAGCTCCCTCCCCGTTCCCCTAAGCCTGTCGACGACTGGTCTAGATCAATTAGGACTGGTGGGCTTGCAGCGCCTGCTTGGTGGGTAGAGGAGGGATTGCGGAGATCTTCTGGGGGCGGTATGGTGGCAGAGGGGTCGGGTGCGTCTTCTTATCGGCGGGTATCGCGACGTGCTTCAAATGCTCGGGATCGTACTTAAGCTACCACGATAGCATCTCGGGGCTTCTTTGGTGGCTGCAGCACGTGGGGGAAGCGTTGGTCATCCTGTTTCCCAACTTGTAAAGCGAGCCCCGTGACGATGTGCTTGGTTTCATTTGGGATTAGCGTACAGCATAATCCAGCTCCACGGGCGCCACGTCCTGTGCAATTAGTGACGATACCATTGGCCGCCCGCTCGGATGGAACAGACAAAATCCACAAAACTACGTATCTTACATAATACAGTGACGCAAGATACGTAAGATACACTGGTAATCGCAATAACCCGATTGCTCGCTACACTCTGCTTACAGCGATGAGGCAATCGGTTTGCTGCAAAAGCTCTGTGACACCGCTGTCAACCTTTCGTGGTTAACAAAAGGCTGAGATGAAGTATCAAATCTCTCTCGTCAGGCATTTTTTGCAATTAAACGAGTACCAAATCCGTAATTTGCGAGTACCAAAGCACAAACACCACAGTACATAAAAAGAGCCCTGGCAGTGATGAGCTATTACGAATAGTGCAGTGCGACTGATTGCGGGAATGCTACCCGCTTTTTGACGCGCTGTAATGCAAATGGAACCATGATTTGCTTCCTCGGAATATCTTACATCAGAGGCAGTTTGCAGGATGTCCCAGGCTTGGATTCCATGGCATAGGTCACTAGACCAATTATAATAACGATGCCCGCTACATTTGCCGGGAAACGATTCTTCAGCAGCCTATTCTCCACCCCGCATCAACCTGTCCACGACCACGTTGGTGAGGATGGTTGGAACGATGGAAATGGCCATCCCTGTCTCTGAGAAATTCAACCCTATCTATATTATGCTACAAGACCATACTGCCTTGTATCCTTGGAACATCGATAGGCTTATACCTGGAGTCCGTAAAAGTGTGGCAACACCACGATGAGCGGCAGTATGTTTAGTCCGAGCATTGGAGTGCAATCCCTCGCCATACTTGCCCTAGATAACGTGTCAAGGCCGTTTGCAAAAAAGCTAGACGGGGTTAGCAAGGAGAAGAAAGTTTGCTATGAAGGTTAGGAAACTAAATCCATCTCTCCTATTTCTAGGTTAGAGTATTAGCTGCAGACGCTGTCAAACGACATAGCTATCTTGACATGGGCATACTTTCCGTAGTCATGACATGACATACGTCGCCGTCCCGGCGTCCTGACTTATTACGTTTGCCTCAGTGCAACCGGCGAGAAATCCGAGGCAAACCCGACTCGGCCGACATCGCGGCCATATAGTCAAATTTGCACAGCAGCTTGAGCACAATATAGTTCTTTTACAGAAGCTTGCTGCCGAAGTAGTACTGGAGAAAGCGGAAATGACTTGAAAGAGAACCCGAACACGCCGATCGTCAGCCAAGGGTCGGAATGAGCGGAGGATCGGTGTGTCTCTTGGCGCTAACCAAGGCAAAACATTCGAAGGTACCGCGGCATACGGGCCATTTCGTAGTACTGGCGTGGCACATGGTACGACCGCAACAACGAACACATATGTCTCGACGAGTACTGAGTTGAGTCGAAGGGTCTTCTCAACTAATTGTGAGACCTTCGGCGTACACCTGTGATCTGCACCTTCACGTCGGTGTTTCCGTCTCCAGCAAGCAGACAACTTACTCCTGGTGTTCGTCAGGCAACGTACATCATCTCAATATATCACTCTTTCGCCAGAAGCTGCAGTCTTTGTCCATCATTGCCCTGGTTTCCAGGCATTCTTGGGCCTGGGGGTTTCGAACTTGACACATGGTCCCTCTTCTCCCTAGAGCTTGCTGCTACTTTACAGTTGACAAGCGACAATGGAAGGGCAGAAAGTGGCATGATACACTGTCGGGCCAAATTTTCTTTGTTGAAGACTCGGCGGTGACAAACTATCGGCAGTGTGCCTGCAAGGTGCTTCGCTTTTTGCGTAAACTCTAGGAAGAGAAGGGGTGACGCCGTAGTACAGATACTCCCTGGTCACTACACTAATACAAGAACCCTGAGCTTCCATGATTCTATTGGACACATTCTGGCACTGATAAATGTCTTAGGTTTGGTCAACGGTTTTGCGCTTAAAATCTTATTTAGAACTTGGGAAGTGGTCTTAGCTTGGTGTTTGCAATGCTATGTAGAGTCGAATAGCACTCCTTTTTGGACGTGACTCGTCGAAAGCTAACACGGAGATCCTACCTTGATATCTAGTTTCACACCTCTAGCCCATCACCTTCAGCGGCCGTATGCGTTGATGCTACGGTTGACCAAACCATGGAAAATTTCAATAAATCATAGACTTCTACTAGGCCGGCCCGCTTACCTACTCATGAACGAGTTTACTGGCCGCTCTCTCTTACAAACTTAGAGACAGCAGTAGGCGACAATAAATGATATATCGTGGACAAAAACCCGGCAATGAATCGTGGTATTGATCAAATGAAAATTAATATACGACGCGACCTCCATATAAACAGTACGCGGACTGTCTCGTATAAGCCTTGCAGCCAAGAAATTCAGAATTCTTTTCGTATAATATTGAGACAGTTCTTAATGGCTTCCAGCGACAGCAAGCTTCTAACCTACACCGATAGAAAGCTTTCACTCTGAGTATTGTTTCTTCAAAGGGTTTACTAGGTCTCTATCAACGATGGAGCATCCAGACACTGCCTCAAACCCCTCTGGACCTGTCCGAGATGCCGAAAAAAAACTGCACAACGAGCAACGGCGGTGAGGTTGCTGCTACGCGGAGCGAAGACAAAAATATAGATACCAGATATTTCGACGGAACAGCGACATTGACTGCAGGGGATAGAGTGATTCTCATTCCCAATCCAAGTGGGAACCCAAGAGGTATGGCAGGACTTCAACTACCAGGACCCAAGAGCGAATAAATGCCTTCCAAGATGTGTAAATACCATGGCTAACAGGTGTCGTAGACCCTCTAAATCTTCCGAAATGGCATAAACAACTCGTAGTGGGTACGATGGTGTTGTGTAAGTCATAAGAAGTTCAGACATCCGGAGCCATGGTAGAATGACCTTGGCTTACGTAGAGACCATGCAGACACGGTATCCGGCCTCTGTCTCATCTCCGCTCTGTTCGCTCTGATCGTCTACGTCATGCCCGACTATGGGCGTGAAGGAATCACGGAAGATCAGACCTCGGATCTGTATACGGTCCCTAGCCTATTTCTAGGAATTGGTAACTTGGTCTCATTGCCAATCGCCGTAGCTGTCGGTCGACGTCCCGTGATGCTGGTATTCACTGTGCTTCTCTTCATGTATGCCATTCTCTGCTCAACGAACCGCAACTACTACTGGCACCTGGGCGGCCGCATGCTCGCGGCCTTCGCTGCGGCCCAGTGTCAGGCCCTGTCACTACTTATCATGCAGGTAAAGGTTCCCAGTTGCCCCGACCCCGTGACGAGGTTGTAACCCGATATGCTGCAGGACATATACTTCCTCCACCAACGCGCCCGCATCTTTCAAATATTTGCGTCTGCCGAAGTCACTGTAAACTCAAGCTTGACAGTTGTCTCACCATACATGGCTGATGCACTCGGATGGAGGTCCTGGTATTGGATGCTTGCCGGTTTCTCGGGCGTGGCCATGATTCTTATGGCCCTCTTTATTCCTGAGACGGCATTTGACCGACCCATCGAGGCGTTCATGGGAACCAGCCCGAACGGCCTAGCAACCAAGATCAGCATCCTGAGACCTATAGACGGAAGCCAGTCTCCCGATCCAAAGCATACAACGAACGTCGGGGAAGCAGTCGGCAGTCGAGAAAGGTGTGGAAAGCGAACATCTATCTCTAACTTCCAGATATTTGTGTGCAACCCGAAATGGAATCGGTGCTGGCCCTTCCTGAAGCAGATCGGACAACTCTGCCTTTTCCCTCACGTTCTCTGGGTAGCTGTTAGCGGCAGCCTCTTCTGCGGTATCCACCAGTCCATTCAGATGACCTAGGCGGAGACATTGGTGAAGTCTCCGTACAACTGGAGGAATACATCCGTTTCTCTCATTCAGCTCGGACAGATTCCCATCGCACTTATGGGTGTGCCGCTTGTCGGCTGGCTCAGCGACTACGTCATCGGTTGCGCAGCCCGCCGCAACCAGGGAGTTCACGAGCCGGAGAAACGGCTCATCGCGTGGGTTATACCTACGGTGACGGCTTTGCTTCTCACTATTCTTTATGAATACGTTCTCAGAAATCCGGAAATGTTTCACTGAATGGCCATCGTCTCCGTTGTAGATGGGTATTTTTTGGTGCTGTTTGGCGCCAACACCATTGGAACTGCTTATCTAATTGACAGCCACCCGAGCTTTGCGGGTGCCATTCTCGTTATACTTCCTGCCACACGTGGACTCGTGGGGTTTGGGCTCAGCACGCACATTATACAATATCTTGCCAGTATTGGATCTGTTACTACCTTCGGCATATATGCGGCTGTTACTGCGGTCTTTTGCTTGCTTGGCATCATCTTGTACTTCGCCGGAAAGAGAGTTAGAAGAGCGTGTGCTCGACTGACCCAATGAGCCGAGTAGGGTTACCAGTGGTGAATAGATAGACGCCAATTCACTCTCCTCGGCAGCAACGGCGAAGCACGAACCCTGACCAAGGGTTGATAAATGAATAAAAAGATCAAGATCTATCTCCTCGGTCCATACTCATGTCCAGATTCAATGGAACCCATGGAACTTTACACAGCATGGGAGCAAGTTACTAGGGGATTTGATGCAACTTACTAATTTATTGAACTGGGAGACGGGTCTCTACAGTGCCTGACTCTACAAAGAAGGTTACAAGTTCAATACTGACCGAGAGTTGTATTCTTCAGAAGAGGTCTTGACCACTGGCTTTGTCCTCCAGACTACTCGGCGTTAAGTATTGAGATAAAAAGGGGAGAAAGGGACCAGGACTCACCTATACGGGTAGATTCCCTTGATACAAGTTTCGCAGGATCAGTGACGCGTCTATAAATACCGATTTTCAAAGCTCTTAAGAAAACGTGTATGGAGCATGGTCGCTATCATGGAGTATGATGTTTGGTCTTGTATGGTTCTTGTCGTCAGTCCAACTACGTCCTCCAGTATTTCAGTCTCCCGGATTGGGAGAGGCAGCAGGGGCCGGAGGCGCCGGGGAGGGAGAGGCCGGGGAGGGAGAGGCCGGGGCAGCTGGGGCGGCGGGAGACCCAACGGAGCTAGACACGATACCCCGACGGTCAACATCGACTATGAGAATCAGCTTGAGGCCTGTAGGGCCTGTGGCCCAGTCCAGCATGCCGGCAAGGCCTTCCTCCGCGAGTGTGTCAAGACGCGCCTCTCTGACAACATCTGAGACGACGGGCTGGCCACTGATGCCACCGGTACGATCAGCACAGAAGATGGGAACGTTAACGTAACCGTGACAGCCGCTGACCATCCAGGTCTGCTGAGTAGAAACCATGGTAGGCGGCACCATGACAGTGTTCGGGCCGTACGAGTGGAGGTAGTTGGCACCGCCCGAGTAGGTGAGAGCTAGGGGGTGCCCGGGGACAATCGCCGTCTGGGGATGTTGCGGATGGAACATAGGGTGGCCGACGTTGAAGCTGAAGAGCTGCGGCGGGTGGTAGATGGGCAGAGCGACCATGGAGTTTGAACTGCTGGTGCCTGGGATGGATACGACTCGGCCATGTCGAGTCCAATACAGGGTAATTTGCGTCTCGGCAATGGGGTCAGCGCGGCCAAGACGAATCATGGACTCCCGGACGAGCTTGAGGATATCGGCCTTATTCCCAGTCGCGGAGAGGCGTAGATGGAAGTTGCGGACCCAGGGCGACAGGCCATTGAGGGGGTTGGAGTAGATATGAGTCTCGAGAACGATCGTGGCGTCGGCCATCATTAATGTTTCTCTCCCGTCTATGCTGGTCAGTATATACGTTCAGAAGACAACAAAATCCGAAATTGCAAGGGATACTTGAATTTACTCGAAAAGCAATCATGACTTAAGGAGGGAAAAAAGAGCAATCTTACCTATGATGGGCTTTTCTATTTGTCTAGGGCGACGGAATTTGAGGGTTGAGTTTCCTTGAAAGCATGAAAGAGAAAGAGGTTGTTAGAGGGCGTTCAACCTTTATATATATGGGAAATTGTGGTAAAGAGGCTAGTGTAACGGGAGTGTGAATCATCTATTTGCTGGAGGTAGAAGAGTCGTACTGGGAGATGACTAGCTTCTTTCTATATCGTCCAGTTACTTTGCCTCATCTTTGGTTGCAGTTGTGAAAGAGGACATGCATCTGTTTACTTGTTTGTGGAAGCCATGGCCTGGGTATAGTTGGCAATCTCCGTTGAGAAAGGCTACACAACTTGGAGCCCTGGTTCTTCTTTTGGCGTTTAAAAGGTGACGGTGGGGGGCTCTTTGCTAGGGATTCCGCCACAAAACCTATCTGTTGACGAATGTGACAATAACAACTTGCGCATTTTATCGACCGTACTGATGCTACTGAGCCTCAGGTGCTTGCGAAAGCAGAAACAGTCTCCTGGGAGAATGACCTCGCGATGGGCAGTAGCGGTGCAGTTCTCGCCTATGGTACAGTTGTAGCTGTAACACGCGTTCGCCCTGCAAAGGGCTCATCAACGATATACCTGAAACCTGTAACGCGTGGCTCCCTACTGGACTTGTCGAAAGTTAGCTCGGCGAGAGGGAACTGGTGGGTGTTGATGGCCCAGAAGCTTTGCATCTGAAGGAACGTTCTTGTCCCCAACCCAATCAGAGCCATCACGGACCTTCTATGGCACAAATTCGTTCATCTTGCTCCTCTCGTCTTGGTCGCGTGCTTGAAGAAGAAACCCCAGGTTATCGGCATGGGAGGGACTTTTGCAAATTGATCATAAATAGGCCGGTTCAAGTTTGATATGTTTTGTTAGACTCAGCTGGTGATTGCAAATTCCAACTGATTCTGTACGGCAAATCAACTGGTCTCTTCAGCTCCCGCCTTAAGAGGAATTAAACTCAATGGTGGCAAGTGAGAGTACCTAGGTACCTAGGTATGTAAGAGAACTTTGGGGCGTCTGATTTGGTGCCTGTACAGATTGACTAAGCAACTTCACGTGCATCTTAGTAAGCACCCCTTTCCGACCTCGAGATTGTTGACATAGCAACGCGTGGCATAAACACCATAATTACTATCACAACCATTGCATCCCATCATCACCAGCCCCTCCCTCACATGCAAATTGAGTCTTTTGCTTTCGATCGTATATATCCATTTCAGAAACTGAACCGAAGTCGAGGACCGCACCCCTCCAAGTCTTTTGAGTTTTTGTTTGCCCAACATGTCTTCGGCATTCCGAGAATCGTCGCTGTCCGCTAGCCTCAACCGACAGTCCTTGATGGCGACTCCGTCTGTCGCGGAGACGCTGCCGAATGCGAACTTTGGCTTTGAGGAGCTTCGCGACCGCATGGCAAAATTCACCTCCAAGTTCGACACATTCATCGAACAAGGCCGAAAGCGCGTTTTGGAGGAGAGGAACGAGTTTCGCATGAACATTGCAGAACTGCAAGGTACGTCAAGCGCGGCCACACCGCACACACACACATCAGAAAGCTGACGTGCCGTAGAGGATCAACGCATGAAGAAGAAAGACATCGAGATCCTGCAGCTCAAGACCAGCACGCACCAGCAGACGGTTGCCAAAGAAAAGGCCGAGACGCGCGAGATGCAAGCAGCCATCGCACAGCTATCAGAAGAGCGCGACAAGCACCTGGCGACGAGAGACGCCCTCAAGAAGCAAATCGAAGAGACACAACGAGAGATTGACGCCCGGCTGGCGGCACAGCGGGCGCATGCGAAGCAGCTCGAAGCGCAGTCGCGGTTCAACGTACCCGAACTCGAGTTCTGGCAGCAGAACTTGGGACTGCGGATCGAAGGCGCGGGCAAGGACGACCGGCTCAAATTCGTCTACACATACGTCGACGACCAGGACTGGGACAGAGAGGCATGGTTTGAGCTCAACACGTCGAGCCGAGACTACGATATCCGGCACTGCCGACCCAAGCTGGAGCGCGAGCGGGTGGAGCGGGTGCTCGACCAGCTCAACGAGACGAGAGAGTTGGCGGTACTACTCAAGGGAATGCGGGAGCTATTTGTTGAGGCGATGAAAAACTAGAGTGTCTCGAGCGAGGCGGGTTCTCTAGTTTGTGCAGTGACGATGTTGACGATACCGACGATAGTTTTCTTTTCAATGGATACCCATATTTTCGTGCATGCTCTGGCGTAGCGTAGGGACGAGGAAGGATTTGAGGCTGAGCGGACGGATGGTGGCTTGACGTCACACCCCCCCTGCCAAGGACGGGTTGTTTTCTTGTACTTTTCACAATGATCCTTTGTCAGATCGGACTCGACATGTGAAGATATCGAGTTCGGCTTGTGGTGGCGCAACTAAAGCCACTACAAGGTTTCATACTTGCGACGATCCAGGACCGTCCGAATATGCTACCCAGATTGCCTATGCTGCAAGCACGACTTATGATTGGGCAGGAGACTTTGCACATTTTGGACGCGTCGATTGACCATGGCCAGAACCCCCCCTGGCCCTCTAGCTCCAGACGCCACAAAGTCTGTTCCAAAACCCGCCGTTAAAGTTTCTCTCGTCTTTCCTTCGTCGTAGCCACAAGTGGCATAGACGCATCTTTGTTTATTGTTGCTATTGTCGTCCATGGGAATCTCCAAGTTGCGTACTCCGTACAAAAGCGAGATATCGTGGAATATCATCGCCGCATCCGGCGACGGTTTTTTTTGTTGCTTAAAAAACTCACTCGTACTGCCCCATCGACCGACCGCCCCTGTCCGCAGCAAGATGCCCGAGGTTAGCACGAATCAGCTCAGTCTTACCTGACCCTTCATGACTCGTGGTCTTGGCCGTCCGAAGCCCGTTCAGCAGTATCTGAACGATCCATATCCCCTCCGATTCGCCTATTTCCCCCCGCCTTCCAAGCCAAGAAACCGCACCATCCTCCCCGCCGCGTACGACGAATTTCGTAACGCGGATTCTTGTTTGCTCACTGCTCCGCCGCGTCGCGCTGCACCGCCAGTCCCAGCACTAGATAGAGCCTGCCGCATCCTTGTGCTGCCGGCTCCAACAGAACCAAGAAAAAGACATCCAATAAGGGGGCCCAACGGCGAAGACAACCCCTCCCCCCTCCCTTCCGCCTGAACAGGAAACAAGTGGGCGCGCCGCAGAGTAAAAAGGATACGGGGCCCGATCTTCACCCCGCCGTTGTCATCCAGTCGCTTTGATCCACAGTCCGGGCATAGGCCGGAGACTAGCAGCAGGTAATAGGCCTATGCCTCTCGGCCGCCGCCGCTGGATTACGGGCAGCACCCGGTTTTCTGACCAAGCGGAGCTTGGCCTGACTTGACCAGGCAAAGTCCGGAGGTGGACGCCGAAACCCCCGATCTTCATCTGCCGTCCCTCTTTGCCCACTTCCTCCCATTCCCCATGGCCTCCGATGCCGCTAGCCATCCCAGTCCCGCCGGCTCCGTGGCTTCGTCGGTGACCCCCAGCCTCAGTCACAACAACGACAACAACAACAACAACAAGCGTGGTGTCCCCGACCAGCCCAGCCCGGCAGGGCCCGGCAATGCCGACTCCTGCACGCCGAGCGGCGCCGATGCCTCGCCTGCCCCGCAGTCGTCCGGGGGTACAAATAAGAAACGTCGCACGGGTCCTGGCTCCAGGGGAGTTGCCAACCTGACGCCCGAGCAGCTGGCCAAGAAGCGCGCCAACGGTGAGCAAGAAAAAATCACCGTCCCTGCTTGCCCCGTCCTACCATCATGTCTTTGCTCCACGCCTGTATCGTATCCGGTTTCGCACCATCATCACCCAACGGCGTCTTCCCGTTTAAGTTTGATCGTGTCGTACGCTGCCCACGATTACCCTCGTCCAATTCTCCACAGCATTGTCTCCCTCTGTTTTCGCACTCAGTGACGACAACACCACGGCTAACCGGTGTGCGCAATTGCGACCCCCCCGTGATCAGATAGGGAAGCCCAGCGAGCCATCCGGGAGCGCACCAAAAACCAGATCGAGACCCTTGAGCGCCGCATCCAGGAGCTGACGTCGCAGCAGCCCTACCAGGACCTGCAGGCCGTCCAGAGGGCCAAGGAGGCCGTTGAGGCCGAGAATGCCGACCTGAAACGCCGCTTGGCGGCCTTCATCGCGTCAATCCAGCCGCTGATCTCGGCTCCTCCGCCGACCCAGGCCGAGCCGTCGCAGCTCGGCGATCTGCATGCCCGGCACGGCCCCAACGGATCCACGGCCCTGGCAGAGCCTCCTCCTCCCGTCTTTACCTCCCCCAGCGTAAGCTACTCACACGTCTATCAGGCGAACGGGCCCGTGTCGGCCAACAACGCGTCGACGCCGAACAGCGTGGCCTCGCCGGCCTCCATCGACCCCACCGCCGGCCGGCAGGCGACGCCGGCCGGCGGCGTCTCGGGCCTGTCTTCTCCCAACCACATGTATGCCGCGAGCAAGATGCTGAATCAGCAGCGGCAGGACCTCCGTCATGGTCTCGACCTCGGCCCGGAGAAGCTGGGGTTGGAATTCCTTCTCGATCAGAATGCTCGCGTCGGCAGGATCCAGAGTGGCACCAACGGCGCCCAGGATTCGCCCTTGTACCATCACGTCCCCATGAAGCATGACTGGACCGCCGTCGGCCCCGTCCACCACCACCATCGAAGTCCGTCCCTCAGCGGACCGAGCGTCAGTACCCCCCGGTCACAGGCGGCCGAATGCCCTCAGCAGGCGCCGTTCACGCCCGCCGAGCCGAGAGGCCTGGCGAGCTACTCGGCGGAGGTCAAGAACTGCGGGCCGACGTGCCCGCTGGACAGTCTCCTCCTCGACTTCCTCCACGAGCGCCGACAGCGGGTGGCCGACGGCCTCTCGACGAACGAGATCATCGGCCCGCGCTACCCGTCGGTGCTCTCGCTCCTCAACCCCGCCAACAGCAGGTTCTCGCACCCGCTCTCCAAGGTCTTCACCGACATCCTCGCCACCTTCCCGGACCTCTCGGCCCTGCCCCAGCGCGTCGCGGTCCTGTACATCATGTTCCTCATCATGCGCTGGCAGATCTCGCCGACGCAGGAGAACTACGACCGCCTGCCCGAGTGGGCGCGCCCGCGGCCCTCGCAGCTCTTCACCGAGCACCCCGCCTGGATCGACCACGTGCCCTTCCCGGCCATGCGCGACAAGCTCTGCCGGGAATACAACCCGCGCGAGTACTTGTTCGACAGCTTCTTTGTGCCGTTCACGACGACGCTGAGCCTGAACTGGCCGTACGAGGAGACGGACACCCTGCTGCAGGTGCCGGATTCCGACGAGGTGGTGATCAACCCCGTGTTCGAGCGGCACCTGCGGAGGCTGGAGAACTGGACGCTTGGGCAGGCCTTCAACCAAACGTTTCCCAAGCTTGCAGGGACGTACAACTTGAAGATTTAATCGCGGCCCCGGACAAATATTCCACAAAAGGGCCGTATGTGTAATCCTAGGAGGTATTCGGTTCAAAAAAAAAACCCCGAACATATGAAGAGTGCAGATGCCCTTGCTTTATTACATAGATGTATACACATGCAAGAGGCGACGATCGATTGTTGGCGTTGGAGGCTGGCTGGGCGGTGCGGGCTGGGCGGAGGCACAGTACCATTGATATGGCGCCGCTTTGCCGCACGGAAGTCATCATTACCAGGCGACGAGGCCCAGCCATGCTGAGATATGGCACGGCGTTACAGGAGAGGCGTAGGACCTCTGGCGGCGCAAGGTTGCGTATAGCACGCCACAACCCCCGGGAAGGGAAAAAGAAAAAACCCCGCAGCAACTGCTGTATAATATTGGACGTCGTTTTCCCTATAGAAGAGGGATGGTCTGCCTTCATGCTTTGATATCTCTACCTTTCCGTCCTGATATTGTACTTTGACGGGTCGAGGAGCTGTGCCGGCTATGGACGGGCCCTGCGATGGCAGGTGAGCATCTAATCCCGGTGGCCCATACAAGATGACAGCTCCATCACAGGCACACGCCCCATATCTTTCATTGGACTGGCGTGGCCAGGAGTCTCCCTCTGTAGAAATCAGTCGGTAGAGGGTTTTCACGGCAGCTCGCTTATGATCTCTCAAAACCTAGCACTCGTCGTCCGCCCCCGGCGCCCCGATCGAAAACATCTTCAGATTCGGCCCCACGCCAACGAACAGGCTCGCATGCCTCCGGCCCGGCATCGTCTGGAACTGCAAACTGCGGACCGGCGTCCTCGCCATGACAGTGTCGACCGCGGGACACGCCAGCCTCCGCCCCGAGAGCAGCGAGTACATACCCACGCGGCCATCGTCGTGCGCCGCTGCGACCACGCCCGAATCCACGTCAACGTCCCAGCCGACGTGCATGTGTGCCTGGTTCCGGTAGCCCGCAAAATCCACCACGGGCTTCGTACCGTTTGGCTTGCGCTTCCGGTAGCGGATGTCGAACAGCGCCATCCGCGATCGCGGCCCTGCGGCGAGAAACTGGTGTGGGTTTACGGCCCTCAGGCGCGCCACGGGCCCGACGGGGATGTTATCCCACTCAGTCCAGTTAACGCGCATGTCGATCATCCGGATGTCGCGGTTGCGGCCGCCAGCGAGAAGGACGTTGGGGTTAGAAGGGAGGAAGGACTGGTCGAAGAAATCACCCTCAGCGGGGCCTGGGCGCGGGCGAGCTGGGCCAAGCCAGTGGATGCGTTCGTCTGAGGTGAGCTTGAGAAGGCCGTAGGAGGTGCCGATGACGCAGGTGAGGGAAGATGACGAGGGCGGTGCTGGTGTCGTTTGATTCACAACGCCTTCGCGGCGGCCCGTGTTAAAGGAGATGTGGCGGAGGTTGTTTGCTGATAAATGGGCGGGTGTGTTAGAATAGGGGGTCAAGGGGTAAGTGAGATGGGAGGAGGGCATTACCTCTGTCGAGTAGCCATAGAGGCCGATCATCGTTCGGGGCGGATTTGGGTGGGGAGAAGAGGTAAATGTCGCATGTGTTGCTTGGTTCGCGGGAGGTCACAATGATGCGGTGGGAATGCGGGTGATAATTGATGGATGAGATCTGTGGACAGCCGATCATCTCATGCCGGTGCGACAGGCGGCGCTCTGGGCGACTTGAGGCATCGGTGCAAAAAGATATCCTAGTACTGTAAGAACATGCGCAGCTATCGGGACACTCGTAAAGCTCACCTCTCGTTCTCGTCGGTGGGAATATAAGACCCTATCAAAGTCTCCTCATCCAAAGCTATCGATATCAGCCTACCTCCAGCACCACCGTGTTGGCTTGGACTCACTAGCATACGCGACACCCAGACCCGTCTTGACATCATCTCCACCAACATAGAAACATGGGATGTTCGGGAAGCTCTGCCTTGCGAAACTGGGCACAAACGGCACCTCGCCCTTGTCGACAAGCCCCTTTGCCCAGGCCACAGCTGGGACTTCATCCGCACCGACGCCAGCATGGGCGCGCATCCGCCGTTCGCGCCGGAGACCGAGCTCGACGTCGAGAACACCGCCAAGGAGCGGGTCCCGCAGAGCGGCGGAGCGTACGATGTGGCGCTTTAGGCGCTCCTGGCGGGCGGCGATGGCATCAGCCTCACGATGCTGAATCTTGCGGCGCTTGACGCTGTCCGCGGACCAGAAGGCGCCCTGCGGTGCCGATGTGTTCTTTTCGATCTTGAAATACTTGCCCTTTTCCTCATCTAGCCGTCCTCCAAGTTAGCTAAGACCGAGTTTGGTAAGAGTCGGAGGGTCTGAAGGGGCGTGTGCATAATACCGTAGTAGTACCCTGGGATTTGCATCCGCTGCTGGGGTGCCATGGTGTTCGGGATCCAGTCCGGCTTGATGGAGGCAGCACCTTGGGTCCACAACGGTTCGTATATGAGGCTAGAGGTGAATTGTTCGTCTCCTCAGTCTGGACACGACTGGGACCTATGAGATATGTGCGGCTGAAGATGGTATACCCCGACGGGGACTAGCAAGAGAAGAAATAAATCCACACTAGCTTGGTTTCTCGATTCGAGATTCCGACAGGGCTTCACAGTTTGGCCGACTAGTCAAGGATGCTGTGAGCGGCCTGCCGGTGTGCAGGTGTAAGTGGCAAGCTGCACGGTTTCTGAGAGGTTGGCGTGCCCGTGGGGTGAGGGGTGGGAACGTGCATGAAACTACCGGCAAGATGTCGTGGTAATGACTAAGGATGATTGGGATTGGCGCTTACGTTTCGTGGAGGGAGGCCGGCAGAATAAGATGGCGTCGGTGGCGCCGAGGGTGAGGGTGCAGCTCTCGGTTGAATAGGCGGCGATGATGGGATGTGACGGGGATAGAAAGGCGAGGAAAAAAGGATGGATGGATGGTGGTTGTGAAAGTGTGGAGACGCCGTGGCCGAAGGTGGAAGAGAAAAGAGTGGGTCACATCTCGGTGAAGTGGCGGGTCGGTGCCGGAGCCGGCATTGGCATAGTTGTCCTCTCAGAGATCAGGTGCGGCACATTCAGGTAGGCAGGTAGGTAGGTAATGCACAGCGCAACGCCTCTTCCAAGAGTAAATGAAAGCAGGGGGGGAAGGACTGGGTCATCTGGGGTAGTAGGCTCGCAGGAATCGTCAGCCACGCCAACACGACAGCATCAGAATCGAACCGGCGTCCGCCGTCTTGGTACCAATCTGTCCCCTTCACCACCCTCACCGCGAGTTGTTCTGAGGTTAGACATCAGACTGACGGCTAGATTCGTCACCATCCATGTCGGGAAACTTGAGCGGGACTGCTTTGGACGTGGCGCTGACGAAAGGATTGTTCTTTTGGGGAGTAATTCCTGGGGATGGGATCTTTCGCACGTCTGTGAATCGCTCTCCAATGTTCGTGGGTTGGGTGTTCGCTGTACACCAAGGCTGCTGCCATGGTACTTGCAACGCCTCCGGCGCAGACCACGCCGGCTTACGACACCTCTCGGGTTATCATTGCTGGACGTAGAGTACTGTACATACAGCCAGCGCCGGCAGTTCCAGAGCATGAGGCCGGACAATGAGTTGTATGGATCTCGACAGTCATGCCAGCTGAGTTGCAGTGCAGCAGACACTTTCGCTGCGAGCTGCATCAAGACGCCACGAGCTCACGACGCGCGCTGTCTCTTTGGAATAAGCAATTGAAAGACATCCGAGCGAGGCCCCCCAAGAGTTTCCCCATGTTGTCCCACACGTTCTAGTCCAACGCCCACACTCAAAGGCCTCAAATCTCTCTCCACTCTCAACCCCTCCCAAGCCATCTCGTCCCCACCCTGCCCAAAAACTACCCCTCCACCCCTCACCTATTTCCAGAGAGCTGTCTCGGGGGGTGGGGGGACCTCCCCCTCACCCATTTTACCATGCCTACATCACTCTTACAAAATACCTACCTTGCCTTGCCCATCTAATCTACCTACCTATACACCAGCCTCGACGTTGATTGCCCAATTGAAAAAGAAAGAAAAAAAAAAGAGATTCCAACAAACATCCCACCAGAGACCAACCGGCCCCCCCGAACCGAACCGCGACAATGGTCTACACAATCACCGTTCACCTCCACGCAAACGACAAGCCGGACTCGGTTGACCGCCTCAAGGCTAAGCTTATCGAGGCCTCGCGAGTCTACTCCCAGGATCGCGAGACCGTCAGCTGGTTCGTCATGCAGGATGTTCACGACCCCCGCGCCTTCACCATTGTCGAGCGCTTCGAGACCGAGTTTGTAAGTGGCGCCGGCATGCCTGCATCACACCCTCATAAATACACACACACACACACACACGCACCCTCTCCTCTCTCTCTCTCTCTCTCTCTCTCTCTCTCTACGAGAATATTAACCCATGGTATTTCGCTTGCTGATCAACAATCACTGCAGAGTCAAAAGTACCACCTCGAGAACCCCTACTGGAAGACGTTTGACCCTTACGTTGTACCTCTACTCGACCGCCCCATGGACCTGAGAAGACACGAAGAGCTGGATACTTCCAAGGACGTGGTGGTGCCTCAGTAGATCACGTAACTATACACAATCGCAATAGAATTGTAGTGGTAGAAACAGATAGAGTGACGCTGGCTTGCTTGACTGAAGGGGCAGTGGCTTGATGTTTGCTCAACCACACCCAGTCATGTGCACTGCTTCTTTCCATATATAGTAAAAAGTGACGCCTCTGAAAGCACCCACTACTTGGTCATTTCTGTAGCAAGGGCCTGTAAAGCCACGTCTGTTTACATTTCACATGGAGGCAACAGGTATTTACTAATTTTACGAATTTGTATTAGGTCTATGACGCACTAAGGGTATTTTCTCCCTCTCCCCACTCCATCACAGTAATTACCGATGATACAACTATCATCGTACAATTTTAAACATAAAAAGAAAGATGAATATCGTGGGCGTAAGTCGGTATCTCGTCCGGTCTCATTAGGGGCCAGAGTCAATCAGGCCCAGGAGGGTCCTGCGGAGTCGATGAGGCGCAGCCACGACGTATTCTACGTCATGGACAGACCCGACTCTCTGTCCAAGGAATCCCTCTTTACTGCGACTTCTCGTGCTGGGTGGAGACACGCTGCAGGGAAACGACTAATGAAACTGTTAGCCGCCATTCTTCTGTGACAAAATAGATTGTGGGTGGGGCAATCAAGGTTATATGTAAACTTACCAAAGTCCTCGAGAGAGCGCTGCTTTTGGCTGCCCTTGGGCGATTTGCCGTGCATGAGGTTGTCGAAGCCAGTGCTGTCCTGGAGGAGGTAGTAGACACCAGCGCAGACGCAGAAGACACCGAACGAGAAGATCCAGATACGGACAACGGCGACAATGGAGGTGTTGCTGTGCTCGAACCAACCCCAGATGGTGAAGCAGGTGGCCAGGATATCGACGACAAAGATGGCGCCGGCGAGCTGCCAAGAGGGGATGGAAGACCAGAAGGGGCCGTTGGCACGGGTGATGAAGATAAGCCAGTTCTCAGTGAGGGAGATCTGGAGGAAGACGACCTCATCGAGGTTACCGAAGTTCTGGACGATACCACCGTTGGGGCCGTGGGCGTACATGGTGGTAACCGTGATCCAGGTACCGACGGCGAGGACGATACCGAGGAGAACGGACATACCCCAGAGCTTGGGCAGGTTCCACTTGACGGGGCTCTTGGAGAAGGGGGCGTTGTCGTAGGCGATGGCCAGGGTGGCGATATCGGCGAAAATGGCAATGAAGACGACAAGCTCAATGTTCAGGGAACGGTTGAGGATGGCGATCCACAGGCCGAGGAAGATCTCCAAGTGAATGGACAGGGCGATACGGTAGACGACGTAGGCGTACATGCGGTGGAAAATCTGGCGAGAGGTCTTCAGGGCATCAATGATGGCGCCAAGACCAGGGGCAAGGAAGACAATGTCGGCGGCGGAGCGAGCAGCGTCGGAGGCACCCTCGACGGCGATACCGGTGTCGGCCTTCTTCAGAGAGGGGGCATCGTTGACACCGTCACCAGTCATGGCAACGAGGTAGCCACGCTGCTGGAGAATCTCGACGACGTTGTACTTGTGCTGGGGGAAGACCTCGGCGAAACCATCGGCAGCCTCAACGAAGTCGTAAACCTCGGAACCGGGCATGTCACCACCACCACCAAGACCGAGGCGCTCAGCGTTGTAGATGTTGGTGCCGAGACCGAGCTGGCGGGAAGTCTCACGAGCGATACCAACGGCGTCACCAGTCAACATCTTGATGGACAGACCGAGAGACTTGGCCTCGTTGACAGTGCGGGCGGTGTCGTGGCGAGGGGGGTCAGAGCAGGGCATGATTCCGAGGATCTCCCAGGCACCGTTGTCGCCACGCTTGCGGGCAACACCGAGGGAGCGGAAACCACGGGTAGCGAACTCGGCAACCTTGTTCTTGTAGGCCTGGTCAATCTCCTCGGGGATCTCGTGGTCCTGCTCGACAGTCTTGAGGACGAAGAGGGGAGCACCCTTGACACAGGTGATGCGCTCACCAGCGGGAGACTGGACGAGGGCGGTAACCTTCTTGGAGACGGGGTCGAAGGGGAAGAACTCGAGAACCTGGTACTTGGACAGAACAGACTTGGCGCGGGGGTAGTAGCGGAGGGACTTGAGGAAAGCCTTGTCGATGGCGTCCATACCCTTCTTCTTGCGGGAAGCAGCCAAGCAGGCAGTGAGCATGAGGTCCTCGGGGTCGACACCGGCGACAGTGTAAGGCTCGGCCAAGGAGAGCTTGTTCTTGGTGAGGGTACCGGTCTTGTCGGAGCAGAGAATCTCGACACCGGCAAGGGACTCAATGGCAGAGAGCTTCTGGACGATGGCCTTCTTCTTGGCAAGGTAAGCAGCACCGACGGCCATGGTGGTGGTGACGACGGCGGGAAGACCGACGGGGACACCAATGATGGTAATGGCGAGGGTGAAGCGGAGGATGTCGACAATGTTGTTGGAGCGGTAGAAGGAGGAAACCCAGACGATGAGCAGGGTGAAGATGACAAGGACCAAGAGAATGGTACCAATGCCGTTCAGGACCTCAGTGAAGTGACCGGAGCCGGCGGAGGCAGCGTTGACGAGAGCAGCGGCGCGACCGACGAAGGTGTTGTCACCAGTGGCGGTGACTATGATGAAGGCCTCACCACGCTTGACGGCGGAAGAGGCATAGCAGTTGTCGTTGCGGTGCTTGTCAACGGCCAGAGATTCACCAGTGATGGCGGACTGATCGACCTGGAGGAAAGCATCCTCGGTGACAATGCGACCATCAGCAGGGATGATGGTGCCCTCCTCAACCTGAAGGATATCACCGGGGACGACCTCGGGGGCCTCAACCTCCTTGAGGGTACCATCACGGAGGACGACAGCCTTGAGAGCGAGAGTCTTCTTGAGTTCGGCGACAATCTATAGTGGGGCGGGTCAGCAATGTGATCTCGGGACACCCTTGACAACGCATGCCAGTGATGTGGGGCGATGTTGACTTACAGATCCAGCCTGGAATTCCTGAACGAAACCAACGGCGGCGTTGAGCAGCAAGAGACCGCAAATGACACCGAAATCGACCCAATCCTCAAGACCAGCAGCCAGGACGGCGGCAGCCTCCATGACGAATTGAATGGGACCAACGAAGAACATGAAGAACTTGAGAATCAGGTTCTCCTTCTGCTCAGCCATCTCATTGCGACCCCACTTGCGGCGGCGGTTGAGAACCTCCTGCTCGGTAAGACCGAGACGAGTGTCGGTCTGGAGCTGCTCGTCGGGGACGACGCGGCCCATGCCAGGAGTTCCATCCTCTGCGACGAAGCTGTTAGCAAGACTTGATCAACTATGGCGGGGGTCGTCGAGAGAAAGAGAGATGGGCTTGGCAGTAAGAGCAAGTGATGCGCCAGTCTCTCATCGACGGACCCCAGGGGCGTGGTGCGGCAACGTACCCTCTTCTTCCTCATCGACGTGACCATCCTGAGACTCGAGGTCCTCAATCAGGGCGTCGATGTCCTCATCTTCATCCTCGTCGCCCTCAGCCTTGGGGTTGGCGGGAGGAGCATCGACGGGGCGTTCCTTCTCATCGAACTTGTGGCTCTCAATGGGCGTGCTGAGAGCAGGGGCCGCGGTGGCGTTTGAGTCGGCCATTGCGGTGTTTGTGAGACAGACGAGCTCTGCTCAAGCTTATTATGCGCGAATAGGTAGGTGTTGTCGCGGATAGGGATTGATGTAGTCGAGTAAAGTCCGAGGTGTACGGCGAGGCGCTGCTTGTGTTTCTTCTTAGGACGGGGCCTAGGAATACTGGATGGTTGAGGTCGCAGGAAGACGCGTAATTAAGGTGAAGAGTGGGATGAGGGAGGGAGAGAGGGTTGAGCACCACACGAATTGTGAAGGGCAATCTATATAGGCAGCCTTCGTGGGTGATGGAGAAAGAGAAAGGGAAAGGAAACTCCGGGTGAGGCGGGAGGAAGCTTCGCTACTTAAGAGGAACGAGCCGTAGTAGTAGGAGTGGCCGCGAAGGTAGTAAATGAGAGAGATAGTCACAGAGAGACACGAGCACCACCGCTGGGACGTGGGACGTGGGTGTGGAAGGGAGAGAGAGGGGCGTGTACGCAGACGGCAGACAGAGTCAATGGAGATAGAGCTGCCGGCGCAGGCAAGCAGGCAAGCAAGCGTGGGTGTGGGTGCGGGTGTGGGCATGGGCGTGGGCGTGGAGCAACATGGGAGCGAGCGAGCTATCCGACGGACGGCGCGATTGACTGACTGCAAGTCCCAGTCCCAGTCAAGTCAGTCCTCGTCACCCGTCCGTCCTGGTCCCCAACGATTGTGATGGATGGATGGATGGCGAGTGAGCGGCATGCGCACCTGCCCTGGCCTGCCCTGACCTTACCTTACCTTGTTCGATGACCCAGAAAAAAAGAAAGGGCCATCCCAATCGGGATCCCCACTACGTACCCGCAAGCGACGGTAGGTATGTAATGGTCCCGCCTACCTACCTACCACGTACAGACAGATACTGTACTATGTAATGTAGGTAGGTAGGTAGGTAGGTGGTGTAGACTTGGTATGTAGTACGGCGGAACAGCGAAACAGCGAGAGACGAGCGAAGAAAGAGCGGCGCGATTGCGGCGCGATTGCGGCAACGTTCGGCAACGGTACGGCAAGATGGCTGGCTTAGCGGGAAGGCATATGACAGACAGGATAGGGTAAGGTAGGCGGGCAGGTAAGGCAAGTTTAGGCTCCAGAAGCTGCGAATGGTCCCCCTTCCCATCTCTCTCCAGTGTTTTTCTGTTCCAAGCAGCAAGGCAAGACCTAAGGGAAGGGGCCTCTCACGTAAATGTGAGCGAGGTGAATTGAGACGCTGCGTAGTAAGGCAAGGAAACAGACAAATGAATGGCAAGGAAGGTGAGGTAAGGTCGAGGTCAAAGTTCAAGCAAGGTACCTGTTTAGGTAGGTGCCCAAGTACCCAGGTACCTGCTCGGGGAGGTCGCGGAGAAAGCTGTAATAGCTGGAGAAGCTACAAGCGTTATTGATCGGGTCATGGTACCTTGTAACCCGGTCAGCAACAAGCAACAAGCGACGACGACGACGACGACGACAACAACAACAACAACATTCAGGTACCAGGCGCGGATCGGCCAGTCAGTTGCTGCAGTCGACTTTACAGGACCTACCTAGGTAGGTAGTGGTCATTACTACTATAGGTCCCCAGCCCTCTCTCTCTGCGGAGACTGAACGGCAAGGACGAGCGAGGACTTGCTTCGGAGAACGACAGGGCTTCAAGGCCAGAACCAGGCCAGGCCAGGACAGGATAGGGATGGCGAGGTGTGACGGGACCCATCGAAAACGATCCAGACGAGGGAGGCAAAGGATTAATGGTGCAAGATATGTACACTACTACTTCGTACCTCCTGCCTGCTCAGTTCTGAATAGAGTATTGGAATACCATACATGGGGGACAGGTATCCCGGCACAAGACAGTACGAATTGAAATTGAGTGGGACGGTAAGGTGGGGATGGGAAAGGATGTGCAAAATGCAGGAGGATATGGCGGCAGTTGGGCAGGACACAGCACAGCACAGCGAACCAGTATAATCACAAGCAGAGAAATGATAAGCGGGCGACATGACATGCACGTAACGAGCAAGAATTTTACGACCCAGACCAAGGGGAGGAAGACGGACGGGGAAAAAAATCAAAAAACGTGCTTGGCATTGTTATGCAACACGGACCAGCCTAATTTCGTTCCACAGAGAGAGAAAACCATACTCGGGTATACACTAGGTAGGTAAATAAGATACAGTACATACGACGTTGCTTCCTCCTTCATTTGGTACGCGGATGGAATGTAATGAATGACTGGGAGGGGATAGGATGGGATGGCAGCGCATGGGCATAGCTCTGCTCTACCTAACATTAGAGGAGACATGCAGTATGTCCAATGCAAACAAACCCACAGACGATCCTGGGGATCCCTGCGTTATCTCATAACCATGCGTAAATATCCGTACACATGCACACATTACACATTCACAGTGCGGGAGACGGGTGCACTGAGGTAGGTAATCTCGCGAGTAAACAAAGTAGGTAGTGAGTGTACAGCACCCCACGCGGACTCGGCGGGCCACTTCCCACGACCAGGTAAGGTGCAGGTTTCCCAGGCGCAGACAGGCAGGTACCTGGTTTGGAAAAAGTGGACTGCATGTGCAGCCGACTACGAAGTACGAAGTACCTACAGGTAAGGTATGTATGGCCCAGATGTGGGATTAAAGTGGAACCTTCCTCTGGGAATAGCAAGGACACCCACTCGACAGTTTTGTTTTTCTTTTTTTTCTTCTTTTCGTCCTTCTCCCTACCGCCCGTTGCTCTCCTGCACGAATTAGCTTCCTACACCGGATTTTTTTTCTTTCTCCCTCTCTCTTCGTTGCTCTCCAATGTTTCTCCGCGACCGCCGCCTTCTCCACCCATCCGAGCCTCGCCATTGGTTCGCTGCGGCTTCGGCGATACCTCGCTCATCATCTCCCGTGGGGAGCACCGGTGCAAAGATGTTTCCCACACCTTTCCTCGAGCTTATGGAGTCGCCGACAGGGCGGTACGCCGACCACACACGTTCTCCCTCACCCACGCCAGGACCGCACGCACGCACATCGACCTAGTTAGGCCAGCTAAACTAGTTACTGCAAAGTACAACGTCGAGTAGCGCTACTTGATGTCCGTGGTACCTTGTTCTGGGCCGGCTATCAAGGAGCCGTGTCAGCTAAGCAGGTTTGTAGGTAATCCTAATGTAAGTTCTTCTTCATCTGCGCGTACTCATTGACATTGGCGTTTCCGCACCATTGGCTCGACCCTACGCATCTTACTTCACTTTGCATTACCTGACTGCTACATCCGCTTATTCCCTCGTCTCAAAATGGCTCTTTCACCTCGCTTCCTTCCCTGCCTTTCTCCGAACTTGTGCCCAGGCAAATAGGGAAAACGGCTTGCGCGATTTTCAACCCGCGCGCCCAGCTGACGGTGATGATGACGGCACTGCTGTCACAAAGCCCTTCCCCCCCCCTCTAAAGTAGGCGACAGGCTAGGTCGGTCGGTCGGCAGGCATGGCTCGTCTCGGGGCTCGCCCGTTGGAGCGTGCTGCTGATGCTTCCCTACCCTTCTTTTCACCAGCTTACCCATAATCTTTAGGTGAAGGAAGCACATGAGCCTGGGTTTTCTCTCGTCACGGATGGGGTGGGACGGCTGGCGGTCGGCATCGGTTCAAGTGGCACTTTCTTTGCTCCCAACGGCCATCAAGTGCCTGATTAATATCAATAGGGATAGCACGGCGGCCATTGGCGCATATGACCGCTTCCACGACGCTTGTCTCGCCCGGCGGCAGTGCGAAGAGCTTTTCCACCCGCCTTGGAGAAACTCAGTCATCATTCTTCATCAGTCATCGACTCGTTGCGCACCGCGGATAACATGCCGTAGGCGTTCCTTCCCGGGTGGTGTAAACACGAACAGTACGAAGTACAGGGTGTACCTGGTGGCGTACAAATAAAAGTTATGAAAAAAATTTAAAGTACGTATCTTCCCTGTCGTTTTCTCGACATGGATGCTGATCAGATCCACACAGTCCTCATCGATACCTGGCAGCACGGTCCTCTTCTTCGTCCAAGACTCCATGGCAAGTGGATCACAACAAGCTTTTGGTCCTCCAAATCTCTGCTGCCAGTCATGAGCGACGACGGGTGACGGGGGGGATTGAGCATGCAAGCCGCCCTGCCATTCGTGCTTGAGCTTGGACAGCCATAACCGTACGCACGCAGACATCGGGAGGGGCCTGGCCTGGGAACAGCTGTCATGATCCCTGCGATGTTGGATTCAATCTGCCAATCGTCTCGTTATCAGGAAACGGTCTCCTTCAAACTTTTTCGCATCGACGACACCCTGTTCCAATATGACACTGTTTGTCCGCACTGTCAGAGCGCCATTTTCCGGATTCCTTGGCTTCCATTGAGGAATAGAAAGTATGTAATGACACCACTTAACCAAAGAGAAACCACAAGCGCAGAGGCCAGCGGGTGGCTATAGCTGGGGCGAATTTCTGCTCACCAACAGGTCAGATACGGACGATTACCTTCGTTCGACGTGTCCCTCGTCAGGTCATGTCCTTCCCTTCCCTTCCCCAACGGCAAGCGACGGTACTCCGACGCGTCCAACCACAGACGGCGCATCTATCCGTACTGGGGTTCAGCACCTCGGCCAGCTCTCCGTCCGCCGCTAAGCCTGACGGGCGTCCCGTTTCCATGACCCGACCTTCACCCTACTGGAAGCAAGACTGAGTGAGACACAAAAGAAAGGGAAAACAAAAAGTGCTACTCGGGACACTCCGAAGATGCCGTACATCGTACACTCATGGATGCAACAAACTCGTGGATACCGGCACGGTTAGGAATTTTCATTAGGCTTCTGGAGCAACTAATCCGCAGCGACCTGGGCTTGTCTTCTTTTGTGCTAGGGCAATCGTCGGTCGGCTGCACCACTCGCGATGCTAACATCTCCCGTTGCTTCCACGGCCCATACATGATACTTCGTACCTCTTTGCCCTTCTGCCGACCAACCGACCAGCGTCTAAGGATCCTGCACCTACCCTTAATGGCAGCACCGGGACCAGATTGGAGACACCGACTAACCACTGTTGGATGAGAGGTGAGGAGTTCAGGACTGTCAGCCATTTACGCAACGTGCATGTCGTCCGTTTAGTGGTCCAGGCACGCCTTGTCGCCTTTTCCCCAAGTCTCCGACCACATCCCCTGCCCGCGTCCAGCACATGGAGAAAAGCTAGGCCAGCTTTGCTGCGTGTGGTGCGTATCCGCCCCTATGCTACGGTGTATCGTCCGAGGCCCCGAGCCGCCGGCGGTCCATAGTAAGCTACCTTACCGTGCCTCTCCATCACAAATCCCCCATCAATGTGTGGTTTCGACGAGTGAGGATGCAAGAGTGTTGGCCTTCTCCGCCCCGCTGTGGATAAGAGAAGCACCTCCATTCACAGGGCTCCCAAGGCCGAGGCTACCGATATCCCTTCCCAATGGCCTTTTCCGTGGGGGCCAAGGCTGCACAAAGTCTGGCTGGCTTCCTCGGCGGGCGTGCATTGCACTCCCCCGCGGATAGCGATGGACTGGTCTGGCCTCGTCTTGTCTGGTTCTTCTCCAAGCAGGGGAAGCGCGAATTCTCGATTCTCGGCGCAGTTCTGCCTTCGACACTAGTGTACGGGGTGGTGGTCTACGGCGAGAAACCCCTTCCCTAAGGTCTTCGTCCCCATGGACATCCACTGTTCACCGTACCTCGCATGCATACAGGGTCCCTCGCCCACTCGGTTCATCGATGTCTTTCCACCATCGATGCCTGCCCACCCACTGCCCATCGGCACACGGGCCCTACGGGTCCTCAACTGACAGAGCTGCTCCGTGCTGAGTAGGTGGGTGGCCGGTTTGATGGATCACAAATCAGACCGACAATGCTTCGCTGGGATTGCACTGATCCAATTGCCCCAAGTCCCTATTCCTCGGCTCACTCACCTGTCGAGAAATGCTCGACGCCTCTACGTCATACTGACTGGGGCTTTTCCTGTTCAATGACCTTCCTCTTACTCAGTCCAGGTGGCCACTCCGGCCGATCCGTACCTCTCATTGTGCGGGCCAGTTATGCCACCGACCTCCGATTATGAGTGGCTAATTAGCGCCTCTTTGCCTCGCAACCGCTAGAACTAGCCTAAGCTTTATGGTAGCCCAAGCCGAAAATGCGCCAGGTAGGTATCCGATCTCTCCGTCCGAAGCGCGGCATGTCAAAAGATCGGAGCCGTGTCGGTCAACATTCGGTCTCGCCGTTGTGGAGGCGAGGGGTGATGCGCCATGCACAAACAAGGTGTATGGTCTGCTTGGCTATTCTGCCTTGGTTAAACTGAGGTGCTTGACCGTCTATTCGTCTGCGGGATAGGCCGAAGCTGAAATCGCTCACCGAGCATGGCGAGCAACGCTCTAGGCGGCTACTTCCACCATCCCAGCCTACACTATCTACCTAGCCTTGCCACGGGGCGACGCCCGGGCCCATCTAAAGCTCTACCCAGGTAGTATATGTATGTATGTACATCGTACATACATCATACATAGGGTTGGTACCTTGGCACCTTGGGTGGTTTACAATCCATAGGTACGTCTGAATCGGATGACGGACCCTCTCACCTCATCCAGAGAACCTGCTGAGAAACCTGGATGGTCGTGGGGGTTTGGAGAAACCTCGCCCTCGCTGGTCAAAGCTCGCAATTGTCCTCGTGAGCTCCCGTGGAGACTCTCGGCACGCAGCACTCGCTCACCGTCTTTGTGCTCGCTTTCGTTGGCAGAAGAGAGGCAGCGCTGGCAAGCCGGCAGAGATGAGCCATTTCACAACCTCGCCGTCTGGATTGGATGATGTGGCATTTCGACTAACTCTGGGTTGGGACCACCACCTCCGGGGTATCGCCGCACTGCTGCACCTCAGACTCTACACACCATCACGCTTCGCAGGCGCGCCCCTCCCGGTTCCTCGTTCCCCCGATGTGGTTGCTTCGAATCGCTGCACTGTGCCTCCGCTCCCGCATCCTGTAGATTGCGGGGATTTGACGGCCCTGATTCTCCCGCACTTGATGCAAGCTTGCCGACCCTTCGAAGCCTCATTCGGCCGCCAGTCGGGCCTGCGTGGCCTCCCTTCAGAGCCAGTCGGCTCTTGTGGGGCTTGGAGAAGGTCGGGTCGCGTAACGAATCGGCGCCTCCAGAAGAATCTTGGCCGTCTAGCAAAGAACAGCCATTATGCGCATCACATTATTCGCGTTTTCCCCCCTCCCCTCCAAATCCCACGACCGCCTCGTTTGCCTGCTCTAAGACAAGGCCATTTCCAAGTATAGATGATCTCTCTTGGCTCACAGGTCCAACCCGCAAAATCCCGCTGAGCTGTGAGAATACATCATCCTGGAGAATGAGCAAGTAAAGAAAGGTCCAAGGGAATCTGAGATGGCTCGGCATTGTCGCACTGATGCCCTTTCGGGTGGGTAATATTGAACCCCAAAAGTCTTGGCCAGCAACTGGCCTATGGATTTCCCCTCGGCTTCTCGCGACGGTCTGCGATAACGTCTTCTGTGCTGTAGGCGATCAGCAGCGCCACTACTTGGCAGGAATTCGCCTTTCCGGCTTGACGCTGTTCAGACCGTCGAGATGCCGGTGCACAATTGCACATAGCTAGACGCAGGGATCAGGCGTAACCTTGGCCTCGGTCACGCTACGCCTTCAACTCCGATCCGTTTTATTAGGCTATCGGGCATGGTTACACGTGACGGCGTTTTTTCGCGAGCCACTGGCACGTAGGTATGTAGGGAAGCCGGCCCTCCCGGCCGTCTCCCATGGTTGACCTATGTACTATCGGTTCGGCACAGGCTTGGTTTGCGGCCAGCCGCTCACCTTGATATCCGTGGGCGCTGAGATGATGGTAAACTACAAGCTCCGGATCCGCCGGGTTTGTCGGTGGAGAGAGCATTGACCACGAGGGCCGGCGCAACGGCATCGGAAGGGAGTCAATAGGCACCGGTGATGAGGCTGGACGAGCTGTCCGTTCTAATTTACGAGCAGAGTAGTAGGGTTTTCTCGTCAAGTTGCAACGTGGCACAGCAATCACAACCCACGAGAAAAGGCAAGCGCTCGGAGTCAAAAGGGCCTAACCGCTCGGGGGAACCCTGTCAAGGCTTAATGAGGAGGGGGTGGGGCACGGTCGGTATGCTCGCTCATTTGCATCATGTATTCCGTCTGCGGCCCTGAACCCTGGCATCTTCGGACATTAACCTGTGGGTGAGATGGAGACTCTCTGCACAGTCACGTCTGTTTACCGTACTTCGTACTTCGTACATGGCCGTACGCATACACATCTCATCATCAAAAGGGGGGGCCGCCGCGCAACGCAGTGTAGTAGTAGGGGTCAATTTTCGATTTGGCCTACCTAGGTAACCGAGGTGAAGTCGATCATGAGTCGGCCGATGTGCCGACTCATCTCGTCCGATTGAAATTGCTCAATGCGTTGGCCGCCTTTTAACGACGACAAGACGTCATCCGAAGTCGCAGGGCTGCTCCGAGGAGGGCCCTAGAGGTGGATTCAAGGCAAATTCGACGTTCAGTGTATGTATGTATGTATGGGGCGCAACGCAATCAACGGCGAGTAGCTGCCTGCCTGCGATGGGATACCTAGGTAGATAGATGGCCATCCATGGTACCTACTTGAGGGGTTTGGTGAAGCGGCAGCTGCAGCTGCGAGGCGAGCCAAGACGCCTCGAAACGTTCCGGAAGAAGGAATGGAATATCACTGCAAGAGAGACTACTACGAATAGGTAGTAGACGACGGGCTTCAACGTGCGTGCGTGCGTGCGTGCGTGCGTGCGTACGTAAATGGTGAATCCTGAGTCGACGGCCCATGTTGATCCGATTTGTCGTGCATAGTCGAGGTCGGCGCGACTCACGACGGCGTAACGTGAACCAGCCATGTTATTTGCCCGATGGAACGTCGAGGCCCATGGACCGCATGTCGTCGAAGGCGGCTGACGGGCAGCGGCGGCCTTGCAGGGTCGCATGCGTACGACACGGCACACAGGTCGAGTACCTACGATGCATGTATGTACGAACGGCACGTTGGGGTTGCAGATGGGCGAGGGCGTGAAACAAAGCAAAGAAGCCAAAACCTAGTGTACTACCTTACCTACCTACTACGATGCACATTCTGGTAGGTTGGTAGGTAGGTAGGTAGGTAGGTATGTAAACTAGGTAGTACGATTACGATGTACCTAAGGTTAGGTACGTACATATCTAGGCAACGTCCCTGAGTCGGCCGGCCGTCGAACAAAGTCGTTCGTTCCGATGGCCGGGCACAATGGCGCATGTCCAACATTGGGTTCCGAGGAACAGCGGAAGCGCATGAGCGGCAGAGCAGGGCAGGGCAGGGCAGGGCAGGGCAGGAAAGGCAAGGCAAGGCAGTTGCTGATAAGTCCTACCGTAGGCAGTTTACGAGGGACCAGACCAGGCCCACAAAGCACGGGGAACACATCCCCTGGTGACATTCCACACGGCACTTGTGATGATCAAGCGGTGAGGGTTCGCGTCGAGTCGAGTCGACACCGACTTCGACTTTCCCCTGTGAGGTGAGTCGCGACGGGCGTTGCGTGGAGTTACCTACCTAGGTAGTTGCCCGTTGGCTAACGATTAATTACGGGCCGTTTCCTGCTGTGGTCCGTGACCGTGGCCTCGCCTCTGTTTTGTTTTTTTTCCTTCTTCCCTTTCCCTCTGGCTCGGTGGAACCATGGGACCCTGGCTGACGCCCCGTTTCTGCGAGAACCCCAGAGAAACTGGAGGAGGGACGAGTCAGCGGGCTCTTGGGTCGGGGAAGACCATCCGTACTGGGTACGTACTCATATGAACCAGGTAGGTAGGTTGGTAGGTAGTACACTACCTATAGTACTCGGTAGGTAGGCCCGGTTCCTTGGGGCCTGGCCTGGAGGGCATTAAGCCGGACAGGCTCCGTTGATGGAATGGTTCAGTTGGATTCCATCGAGGATGGATTGGATGGATTACACCAGGGCGTTTTCAGTGGCCGACACGGAGCCGAACGAAAAACCATGCTTGGGCACTGTTTGGCCAGATGGATCTGGCCTTAAGATTGGCGTCTCCATCTTTCCGAGCTGAGCCGCCGCACATCCTGCACATTATTCGGGTGTATTATGGGCGGAAGAAGCAACAGAGGGGGGGGGGGAAGAAAAGGAAAAAACCGTACGAGAGCTCTCTCGCCATCCGACTCGTTGCTTCTTTCCCCACAACGACCCAAAGACGATGGATGCATGCAGCCAGCACGCCAGCGGACCTACATAATGTACATACATACGGATACCGTAGGTACGAATACAGGAGGGGAGTGTTCAAGGAGCTTTTGCTGCACCGTACCGCACCCGCACCGCACCGCACACCCGCCTACCCGCCCGGCCGTTCGTCGGTACGTGATGGCACGCATCCGCCCCCCTTTGCGGGGCTTCTAGAAGCAATCGTGTGAGGGGGATTGCGGCCGCGGCTGGAGAGGGGATGACCGCTGCAGCCGCCAATTGCCATGACCTAGGTAACGAGAGACCAACTTCTCAGAGAGATCTGGTCTGGTGCTGTAGTGTACCTCTGCGCCGCCAAGTGACAGACAGACAGAGGGGGGGCCGGCTGTGATTGCTGAGCAGGTATATCATCATGCAGGTGACCAACCATTAGAGATCGGTATCATTCTCGGACGGAACGCTGTTACCTACTTACTTGCGTGCATACTACGTAGATGGAACCCCCTTTGGACGGCGTTCAGGGGTGGAAAGGGGGGAGGGGGCGTGTCTATGTGGGCAATAATGGAAGCATTCTATAACTACGTGTTGTGTGTTATTGTTTATCAGTCGTGATTATTTTGACTACTGCGCAGGTAGGTAGGTAGGTAGGTATGGTTTACAAGCGTGTTTGGACTGTTGTCTTGGCTTTCCATGGCAACAGCCCCTCTGTGGCATTCATTCTCACCTGCCTCGCCTGGGTCTAGCGGCAGGTCCGTCGGCTCGGCTGTGGCTTCGTCGAAACGACGGGGTCGATGCACGACGACCTGTCATTAATTTTCCATCTTTCAACTCTCTGCCGCTCTCTCTCTCTCTCTCTCTTTCTTTTGCTCTTGTCCCGGAAAATCCCTCCCTGCATATATACGTTACGTACGGTACGAACGGCGAAAGCCCACTCGCAATGTCTAGCTAGCAGCAACTCGTACGTGGGCCAGGCCAAGCCCAACTAACACCAGCATCAGCACTGCTGCATTGGCACCATTGGCAAGTGCCCGTCGGGATCCAACACCACGGGAAAAGCGAACCTAGACATCCTTCGTCCAAGGAAACCTCCCTCCCCCCCCCTTTCGCGCACGCGTGTGTGTGTGGTGTGATGTTGGTGTGATGTTGGTGGTGCCTTGCGAACAGAAAAAGAGCATGAAACTTTAGGCCCCCCCCCCCAAGCTCATCGACATTGATCGACCCTCCCCGTATTTCTCCGCCGTCCAGTCGCAACATGGCGAAACAAGAAACAAGCAAGGAGAAGGGAAACAAACAAAACGTGGGGAGGGGGGTGGTGGTGGTGGTGGGTAGGTAGACCGCAGTGGTGGTGCACAGCCAACCCGTTCGTCTCGTCTTGATTCTCGTTTCTTTCTTTCCTGCCTTACACGCTGTCTGTCGGTCTGACCGGGCGGTTTTCCCGCCCGCGCCGCCGGTGGCATTTCCAGCTTTCCCTGACGTGAACTCCGTTTGAACCCCCCCTCCCGTCATTCATGCGTTTCCATTTACTTCTTTATGCCGACGCGTTTCGAGTTTCACCAGCTGAGAGAGTGCGGGGGAGGCTCCCATTCAAGCACATATATACACGCGCGCCCCGCGCCCACATGGACGGTATGTTGGTTTGTATTGCCGGGGG